>CABHPR010091773.1:0-11529 GCA_902168415.1 Peromyscus melanophrys
TGGCAGTGGGATCAGGATCTATCCCTGGTACATGAACTGGCTTTTGGAAGCCCATTACCTATGGTGGAACACCTTGTACAGCCTTGATGCAGGGGAAAGGGGCTTGGACCTTTCTCAACTGAATGTACCAGGCTCTGGTGACTCCATATGGGAGGCCTTACCTTTTCAGAGAAGGTGAGTGGGGGTTGGTTGGGTGGGGAAGGCTGGAGGGGGAGCTGGAGGAGGGATGAGAGGGCAATCTGTGGTTGATATGTAAAATTAATAAAAATTTTCTTTATAAAGAGAAAAACATATGAAAAATTAAATAAAATATTAAATTGAAAAATTGAAAAAAAAGAAAAAACACAGCTGTCATTCTAGACATCATTGCACTCAGTAAGAGTGGGACCCTGGAACATTTATCAGGAGGCACCTCCCCTGCAACCTCTCCCTGGCTGAGAAGGATAGGAACAAGGCTGAGTCTCACGGAGTGTGAGATCTCTCTGGGACCACCAATGAAATAATGCAAGTGAGATAATTATTGACAACCATGCCAATTATGCCAATCAAAAGTTTTAAGTCCCTTTCATTGATGGACAGATAAAGAGGGGACCTGTGTCTCTGAAAAATCAGTCTCTTGGTACCCAAGCTTAGGCAATGATACAGAGTTTTTAAGGCAAACCCACAAAGACCATGGTTTACTTCAAAGTTAGATGATGATCAAAGTTATCTTGAAATCTTCTTTCCTGACAGAGCTTAGTAATTATTTTAGATGCAACAAACATGTCAACTATTTTTGATTCATATCTTCTTTAGTTATTTTAGTTTACTTTAATTCTTTTTGTTAACACATCTGGATCATGGTTAGAATCATGGAAATGCCAAATGTGTTGTCAAAGCAGACCATGACCATTAGGGGATGTGGGACTGGGACTGAGAACTGTCCAAGGAAAACACAAAATGGAGTCAGAACAAGATGGTGTTATCTTAGTCACTTCAAAGCAACGTCACTGAATTAGTGGTAACAGAATGGTAAAAGTAAGTTACAATTCCTTTTCTCAGCACAATCAAATAAAACACACTAGATTTATTATTTCATGTAACAAAAATGAGGGAAATGCATAGGACAATAGTTTGCAACCACTGGTTATCAGGCTTCAGAGATTGATCCTTATTAAAACAGAAAATAAATATAAATAAATAAAGAGTCCCACAAATGTCTCAATTTACTGTCTTGTTGCAAAAAGTGCAATCCAGGTGGTGGTGGTACACACCTTTAAACCCAGAACTCAGGAGGCAGAGGCAGGTGGATCCCTGTAGGTCAGCGTGGCTCTGTCTTCTTATCCCCAGATAAGCTTTATTGGGGGACACAATATATCATCAGAGACGTTGCATTGATTGAGGCCAGCTTATAAGGAGTTCCAATCCTGTTTGGGCTATATAGTTGAATGATGCCATGTTCTTCCCACACACAGGGAAAAATTCATAACTTGAAAACATAAGCTTCAGTGGAATAACTTTTCCCTCCATACAAACAGTTTCTCAACACAAATCATTGTACCACAGATGTGGAATATTTAAGGAAAAGTTAAAGGAAACCATAAGTGATAGATATATGAGAAAATGCCAAAATACTGTTAACAAAAGTAGAAAAACATATATACTAATAGAGATGTACCTGTTTCATAGGTCAGAAAATCCAAAACAGTTAACATATCAATTGTCCTTATCAGTCTATCTAACAGACAGAACCCTCATCAAAATCAAAATGGGATCCTTTGCAGACATTAAGTAAACAGTGCTAAAAGGTCTCACATAAATTCAAAGGTTCCAGCAGAAACAACAGTAACAAAAACTTTGGAAAGAATAACCACAGTTGGATAAATTAACAGCCCCATTTCAAGGCTGCAAAGCTATAGGAAAGCAACATGGGAGAACTGCTTGCAGGAAAGACTAAAAATCATGATATCACAAAGAAGACACAGATACCTGGCTTTTGGCAAAATTAAAAAGTAGATTCAGTGAATAACAGCTTACTCTTTGCTATAAAAGCTTTTCTGATATCATCCAACCACAGGTTAAAAAAAATTAAGAAACTTTAATCTTTATCTTCATGACCCAAAAACATTACATTTCAATAGGTAATTGACCAAAACCTAGAAATGAATTACTACATAAAAGAACTAAAACAAGTAAACTTTGCAAAGGAAAAAATTCTTTAATGTCACTTTAAAACAATACTTTATTAAAGAGCAACTAGCTGAAGGGAACTTCTTCAAAGTTAGATACTCTGCTCTTTGAAACAGACTAATGAGAGACAAATGATGGGGGAGAGAAGAAATTTTACAAGTGATGTATTTGATAAAAGATTTCAATCCAGAACACAAACAACTGTCAAAATTCAGTGAAATATACCTTACAATCACTACAAACTGAAGAGGTTAAAAAATCTGAATATATCCTTAGCCAGTGGAGTAATATGAATGATAAGTCAGCATATGGACATGTTCAATACCATTGGCCATATGAAAAGGCAAATGAAACCCATGATGAGATACCACTGCACCAATGTGAGAATATTCCCAAACTGAAAGATCTAACCATACCACAGGCTTGGAATGTGTGGAAGAATTGAAACTGTCCTAAGCTTCTGGTGGGTTCAAAAGTCCAGTCTATCAGTAGTGGGTATTGTGTTCAAGTGATGTAGAATAGAATTGGAGGAACTGGAGCCTGGGCACTCCATCTTGCTCATCAAAGTAGATTCTAAAGTTTCCTAGCAACCAAGAATCCTCAGGGAAACAATAACTGATTCTGGAACAGTGGTCTCAGAGCCAGAAAGGGACCATGGGGGACCAGAGGCTGCCAGAGAACCATCCTGACCGGGTACCCAGGTACAAGCGTGTCTTGAAGCACAAGAAGGAGCAACTGATAGTTCCTCCTTTCACTGAGGGCCGTCACCGCCTGTTTTCTCATGAAAAACTGGAAGACTTTAAAAGAGACTATCAGGCATGTGAAGAGATACTGTCACGAACCATCTGGCGGACATTTTGCCCCAGAATTTCTCATGAAGCACACAATACTGCCACCAATAAGAACCAGAGAAAGCCACCCCAGGATTTGGAATTGTTTTGTTCCATGTCAATGGATCAGCAAGGAAGCAGAAGAACCCAAAACAAGCTGCATCGTTTGTCTCAGATGAAAGATGATGCTGAAGAACATTTCATAAATTTGTTGCAGATGCCAAAACATGGCTGGACTCTGCATAAGTGGCCTCACTTGGGAAATCAAAGGGAAGCAAATAAGAAGAGCAAGCACGGGAAACACCTTCATAGAAAATTCAACCTGGGAAATCCAGAGAATTTCAGGTCATGTCAAAGAAATTTACTTCCTAGAAACACATCCACAAACAAGAATTTGTTTGACTCTCTTAATTATAGATACACACAAAGAGGGAGTGATGGTATCTATGAATGGAATGAAGCACTGGGAAACTCACATGCATTGCAAGAATTCTACACGGACCATGCTTACCAACCAACTTACAAGGACTCTGCAGACAAGAAAATCTGTCAACTTCCTTCCAAGCTCAAGTACTTCAGAGGGTTAAGCAAAGAAAAGGACAACATCAGAGTCTCCAAACAGGCATCAATATTTGAGATGAAACTCCAAAATCTACACGATCCTTGTAAGTCCACCAAGGAGAAGTTTAAATATGGGTCACCATATCAGAAACCCAATCAGCTGAAAGCGCTAGCCAGTGAAGAGCCTATAACTGACCCCAAGAGTTTGCTTGAATTTCAAGGTAGAAGCGTTTGCAAACCAGATGTACTTGAAAATATCTACGGAATAATTGCCTTTAAGGACTTCATTATACACAAGGGCTATGATATGCCAGGCATACTCAGGAAGTTTTTTATGAAGAAAGGATGGAACTACAACTCTGTTAATACTCCTCTACCAAGCATATTAAAAAATTATGAACTGATAATGCAAAAACAGGATGATGAAGATGATGAGGGAGAAATGGAGAAGGAACTTCACTAAAAGATTTTCCTATCGCCACCTACTTGACTGTGACACACTCTCAATTTTGCATTTGAGATGTATTGGGGGGCCACCCTCTGCCACCACCAGTACAATTTAACACCTAACATTCAGAAACATTTCCCAATGAAGTTATGCTGTGCCTTCACCATTATTTTTGGTATCTTAGTGTGAAGCCAATGTTAAATATATTTTTTCACCTATTTTTTCATTGACACTTTTATATCAGTCATTTGTAAAACTATCTAAAACCATTAATTAAAAGCAGGATTATTCTGAATAAAAAGACTCAGTGGTATTATTTACAGCATGGGTAAATCTCAAAATCCTGTAATTGTGCTGAATGAAAGGAAACATGCGTAGCTCCCTCTAAGTTTCAATATTAATGAAATAATTATAGACATTATTTTTCTCAACCTATCTTGAATTCTATAGCTAAAGTGATGGGCAGCTATTTTCATTCCTTGCACACCACAGCCTTTATTCTTCCAAGATGGGAACTTTCCTCCATGATTTTAATGTCAAGTAACTTTAGTTCTTTTAAGATCAATTTTTCTATTGTGGGTAAAGCACATCTTCAAAGAAAAGCATATTTTAATTTATTCTATCAGCACGTGTATGCTGATAACATTTAATATTTTCAAGAATAAACCTCTCTATCACACAGGGTCTGCAGATATTCATTACAGACCCCTTTGCTGCCTTTTACTCCTTTGCTTCTTTTGTGCAGAACGTGTTATGCTGAATGCACTGACTTGTTTTTCTTTTGCCTTTAGCCTGTACTTGTTGTGGAATATTAGTTTAAGATGTGTTATGTTCATTTATGCTGTGGAATATTTGTTTAATGATGCAAAAATATGTTGCGTACTTGTATGTTGCATTTGTTTAACTCTGTAAAGCTGTGTTACTTTGCCTGTCCAAAACCTCGAATTGGTCTAATAAAGAGCTGAATGGCTACTAGCTAGGCACAAGAAAGGATAGGTGGGGCTGGCATGCAAAGAGAAGAAACAGGAGGCAAAATCTAGGGAAGAGGGAGGAGGTAGAAAAGGAGAAGAAGAGGAGGAAGCAAGGGGCCAGCCACCCAGACAAAACAACCAGCTATGGAGTAAGAAGGGAAGAAAGACATATAGAATAAAGAAAGGTCAAAGGCCTAGAGGCAAATGAGGAAAAAAAAAAGAGACTGGTTAATTTAAATTAGAAAAGCTGGCTAGAAACAAGCTGAGCCAAGGGTGGGCATTCATAAGTAAGGATAAGTTACTGTGTAGTTATTTGGGAGCTGGGTGGCAAACTTACAAAGAGTAAAAACAAAAACTACATGTACTTTTGATGCCATATCTAATAATTTGGTTGCCATTTGAATTTCAAATAGCTCTCTTTCTCTGCTCTTTTTTTTTTTTTTTTAAAAATCTACTGGTGATGTTATGGTTTAACACTTGCATGTAAGTCTTTGACCAATTTTAGTTTTAGTTTTTTTCCAGAAGTGTATCCTGTTCTATACATAGAACATACGTATTAATAAACGGGAAAGGAGAACATACATGATGAAGGAAATAAGACAGTGTGAGTGTTTTAAAACCTGATGTTTACTGAGATTCTCCAGTCTTTCTCTCAGATTTAACAAATACAATTTCTACTTTCATCTTCGCACTTTACACACATTGTGTTTCTATGCCTGCCAGTGGGGATTTCTCCTTCCCCTAGAGCTCTTTTCCTAATTGAGCAGAAAGGATGACAGTTTCTTTTATTGCAATGCATAATTTTTATTTGAAATTTTTTTCAACACAATGTTTTTGATCATATTCTGTCCTCTCCCAACCCCTCACAAGCCCTTCTCATTGCACAGCTGCTTCCAAAAAAATTTAACAGTGGTTTTTCAACATGAACCATACCTGCAGAGCTGTTGATTTTAAGGGTAAATTATAATCAAATGCCTATTGTATGTTCCCCCTTCACGAAAGCCTCACTTGTAGAATTTATGAAGCATCTGAGTTGTCAATTTCTTTTATACTTTGATTTTTTTCCATTCTATGCCTTTAGACCATGTTTTCTTCCATGTCATTTGCTCTTACATAAAATATAGCTTCCCTCTTCTGTATAGCGGTATGTCTTCAGCTATCTTCCATATTGCTCAGTAACCACAGAATTGGAGTCGTGTCCTCCCTGACAGTCAGTGAAGGTTGGGCCAAAGGGAACTCAAGTAACTATCTTGGTATTTAGATGTTAAGCATTTAAGGTTGACAGGAGCACGAAAATAACTATTTTTTTAAATAATTGACAACAGTGCATGGTATACTGAATACTCCATTATTTCCATGAACTAAAACAATGTTAGTGTTACCAATTATAGAATTTTTCAAAATAGAGTGCAGAATAACACTAAAAGTATTTATTAGGCATGCATCCAATTCCCTAAATGTGTTAGGGTTCTTTATGCAATATAACATAATAGGTATCACATTGTTACTATAATGTATTATACAATATGAATCTTATAAGCTTAAAATAGGACGTTTCAACATCATGCTTTTTAAAGACACCAGTAGAAAAAGTTCTACAAAAACAAAACTAAACAAAACAACAACCCAAATCCCAAACAAAGTGAAAATGCATACTTAATATTATAAGCCAATTATTAGATTTCATGATCCTCAAAATTACTGTCTTTCTACAGACATGAGACAGGCATCCATAAACTTAAAAAGCAATGCAGCAGGGAAGAAATATTGCTCAGTTCTTAAGAGAACTCGGTGCTTTTATATTTGGCCTGTGTTGGGTTCCTATCACCCACACCAGACAACTCACAACTATCTGTAACTCCAGTTCCAGAGGATCCAACATACTCTCATGGCCCCACAAGGCACTTGCACCCATGTGGTGCACATGCATAGACTTGGACAAATATATACATGCATGTAAACTAAATCTTTTCTTAGAAAGGCTATTTAGGATAACAATAGAAGAATTTCTATATAACTTCTTTATAGGCTACTATACTTTTCTTCCAGAATTAAAAAATACTCTAAAGTAGACAAATGGAAATCACTCTTACATAATATAGAAAAAACAATTATACATAATAGACTTCTTTATCCATTTTAGTTGTGATATTAATGAATCCAGGTCAATGTTAGCCTCCTCTTAAGAGATTGCTCTAATGTTGCACATATATTCATTATGAAGACAAAACTACATTCCTAATGCTAATTTTAGTCACCTTCTGAATAATAGTTGAATGATAAACAACAAAAGGCTACTTTCATGGCCATGGGAGCAAAAAGAAGGTTGGATGGCGGTGAGTCCGATGAATAATTGCACTACCCACAGCAATGGCATCAAAGTTTCTGTCTTTCAGGGACCCTCTTCATTCATTAAAACAAATCAAAACAAACAAACAAACAAAAAGCAACTATCACTTGTACTCCTGACAAAATACTTACCATCTTGTATTTAAAAGTCTGATATAGATGTGAAGGTCATGGCACAGTTGCCTGGATAACTGATGACCCTTCAACCTGACTCTTGACCTTGTCCTCATAGGGTCAAGTGAATGCTAGTTGAGGTCAGTAATGAGAGCTGTCATTCAAATAAAGCTTTCTGATTCTAAATTTATCTAAAGAAAGCAAAGAGCAAAGAGCAGAATGTTGAAAGAAGTAACGTTTTGGCAATATTCAACAAAACTGCTTTATAAAGCCTCCAGAGGATTTAGTCTAACACTTTGGCTTTTATTTATACAGTCCTTTAAAATACATGGTGTAGGTCAGGTAGGGCCCAGTAGGTGGCCTTGCTATGGAAATCAACACTCCTGTCCAGCTCTCTGCCCACTCTAAGCCCTGGCACTGAAATGATGTCATCATCAGGCACCAACACTCATTTCTGGTGCTGCCTCAGAGCTGCCTGAGGCCTCTCTGCTTTGCTCTGCTGAGGTTCTTCCTCTCTTCCAAGGGACTCTGGGCCAGGGGTCCTTTCCCTTCCCACCCTGCCTGCCCCTCTAAGCATGTGCAGGAGCTGCTGAGACTGTCGTGGTGTTCAAGCGCCCACCATGGCTGAAGCACCCTTGCTAGTGCTACAGAACCATGACCGCGACCTTGAGAATGCTGTCAACACCCATATCCAGCTGCAGCTCCAAGCCTCCTATGTGTACTTGTCTATGGCCTTCTACTTTGACCGTGATGATGTGGCCCTGGGAAACCTCAAGCGCTTCTTCCTGAGCAAGTCACACAAATGCAAGTCCAGTGCTGAGATGTTCATGATCCTGCAGAATAAGCATGAAGGCTGCATTGTTTCTTAGGGTCATCCAGACCATGGAATGCTCCTTCTACATGGAGATGACCATAAGCCAGATCGTGCTGAACCTTCATGAACTGCCCAAGGGAGAAGTGACATTCACCTCTGTGACTTCCTGTAGCAACACTGTCTAGTTGAGCAGGTCCAAGTTGTGAAGGAGGTGAGCAGCTACCTTATCAATATGTGCCATATTCGGGCCCCAGAAGACCACTTGATTGAGTACATCTTTGACAAGCTCAGCCTGTCATAAAGTCCCCAATGGACTGTACTGGGATGTCTCAGTGCAGTGGGGTCTTCCTCTCCTTGGTCGTCTTATGTTCCCATTGCTTTTGCAGCAAGTTCAGTCATTTTTCTTTTCTTTTTTTCGTTTAAATGTTGTTTGTAATAACTTTGTTGTTACATAGCAAATTTAAAGTGTCAAGTTGATGTATGCAAAACTCTTACCAGTAGGGACTGGGCATGTAGCTCAGTTGTTAGAGTCCTTGCCTAGCATTCAGGAAACTCTGTAATGTATCCCAAGGGTGACATTAAAACAGTGATGACACACACTTGAAATCATTGCTCCATAGAGATGGGGGCAAGGAGACTGAATTTACAGTTCACACTCATTTACAACTTTATAGCAAGGTAGAGGACCTCCTGAGCTACATGAGACTCTCAAACAACAACAAAAAATATCCTCTCACCTTGAAAAAAACTAATGTGGATCTCATGGAAGTTTTAAAATTGATGTCCAGGAATATCTATCCATAGTCATCTCCCATTATTTTGCAGCTTTGTCTATCCAGGATGGAAGAGAAAGACAATCATTTAGCCTGTGGAAAAGTTCAAATTATCCCTTTGTCGTTATTTATGTGTGCATGAGGCTTATAGTATATGGTTTTGTGTGATGGGTTGGGTAGTCAGGAGCACTTTTGTCTGTGCATGTTAACTATGTAAGCATTTGGTGCCAGTGGGACAAAAGATAAGGAAATGAGATGGGGAATCTAAGTAAGGCATAGTGAAATCACCAGACAAGACCACTCTGTAGGCAAAAACAATTCATTGGGGATAAAGTGCCTATGTGAGTAGAAAGTACTAGTTCAGTGCGGAGGCAAGAAGATTTTGTACAATAATTAACGAGGTGGGGGTTCAGGTTGAAGCTCGCTGTCAGCATTAATCAGGAACTGGCTAAATGAACTTTACCTGCAGTAGTTGGCTGTTAGGGGCAGATCAGGGAGATTGCATATTTTGTTTCTTGCTTATTTTTATTTTTTCAAAATAAGTGGAAGCTCACCTCATGTGGTTTCTGAAAAATGCTCAGTTTAGGTTTCTGTTTCCCAGCAAGAACTGGTTCCAGTGGGACCCAGGCTGCTATCTTAAGGCATTGTCACCAGAACTGCCATGTGGTGGCCTGCTTTATGACCTAACAGGGAAGTTTTAAGATGCAAGGTCGCAGGTAACTTACTGACAAAGTACTTTAGTAGCCTGTAAGTTCCATCATTCTATCCAAAGCTTTCCCCAGAATTAAAAAAAAAGTATCTCAGATTTATCAGAAAACTTTGTAACATATATGAAAGTTAGTGTTTCTTGATTCCAGTTACCAAAAAAAAAAAAAAGTTTATAGACGTTATTATGACAGAGACCATACTGATTGGTTCACTCTGGCCTGAAATGATAATGAAATGGGTCTTCAGCTTGGCTTCACCATAGCCACACAGTGACTACTGCCACTGAAGACCAGGGAGAGAGACCCATATCACCTTTCTAACATATACTTTTCCAATTTTCTCAAATATGATATTTCAGCCACTGAAGTTACTTAATACTAAAATAATACATCAATCACGTAAAAAGAATGATAGACCATGAGGCCATGAATACAATTCATATTGGAGATATAGAACATAAAGGTTTAAAAAGCCTCAATTGTTAAAGTCCACAAGATACATACTTTGAATAAAGTAGATGTGGGCAGAGTTGAAGATTAAGATTAGTCATACAGTTATAAAAGGTGATATACTAGATTTGTTTATAGTATCAAAGGGGAAATACTGCTACAGTGGTCACCTGTAGGGTGAACAGCTAAGGGTATTAGTAGCTTTGCATTAGTAGAAGGTGGGAGACAGAAAAAGAAAAAAGAGACAAAAAAGCAACCTCAGCCCAAGGCTGAAGGCCTGGAAGCTTCTGTAATGTAAGTAGGAATTCAAAGATAACAACAGAATATGGAGTCAAAGGCCTACCAGAGAGGCAGCTACAAATAACTCACCCTCTTGAGCAGAGTCCAAATTGTGTAGATGTTAGTTACAGTCTTCAGAGTTTTGTTTCATCTAAAGTTCCAGCCTATCTGATGGTGCTTTTCATACTCAAGGCAGTTCATTCCCACTAAGTGTGATTGCCCTCATGCTAACCTTCTTGGGAAAAGCCTCAAGAACACACTAAATATGTGCTTACAGATTTTGCAGGTGTTTCTCAATCCATGCCATTGACAGCCAACTTTAACCATCAGAGAGCCATTGTATCCTATACAGCTGAGATACTGGAGTGGCTTGAAATATAATGTGGGATGTAGAAATAGAGATATGATATATTCCACGTGCAATTCACACAAGGCAAAAAAAGATTTGCTACATTAGGATAATAATGAACTGTGGTATGGGAAGTTAACATAGTTCTGGGGGTTCATCTGTATATGGCTTAGTAGTGAGGCTGTTGTTCATGTCGTTGAGAATGTTTGTAATAGAGCCCTGAGATGGTGAGAAGACCATGTCCTGTAAATCTGATGTTATTAAAACATAAAAATGGAACTGTAGTACAGAGGCTTGAAAAAAAGAATCAACAACAACTCCTTGGAGAAGTCTAGGTAGATTGTTAGGTTTTGAAATAGACATATGGACATTTGAAATTGATACTACTGAAGTCATGTACTTGGACAAACTAACCAGAAAGATCGAATTGAGAAATTCCATCCCCAAGCCCAGGACTACCGACGTTTAGCAGAAGGTTCACATATTGGAATACTGTAAGAGCTGCTGCCCCAAACTTGGTCATTACCTTCTTACACTCTGAGTATCTAGGGTTTGCTCTAAGTTTATCTCAAAAATCACCTGTTCATTTCAGGCTCAGAGTGGCCTCTGGCATCTCTTTTCAATGTGTGGGGAGTGTCTTTCTTTTAATCTAAATGACAGTGGGTAGGAAAAAATAATTTCCCAGTAATAAAAAGCTGTTTCTCCAAGTTTTGGG
>CABHPR010091779.1:0-17985 GCA_902168415.1 Peromyscus melanophrys
TATATATATATATATATATATATATATATATATATATATTCCCTTATATGAGAAGTAAATGGGGTTTTCTGGATCTGGGGTCCCAGTTTTCTGTCCTTTTTCCTTATTTCCTCATCAGTCTAGTTTATTGTAGAAAATTAGAACAAAAACAACACTGGAGTTAACAAGTTTAAATTACTGGTAGGGTCTGGGGAGACCTCTTAGAGGTCAAGCACTTGCTGCACAAACCTGGATCCAAATGCATCTGTAATCCCAGTAGAGACAGGAGAATTTCAGGAATCTCGTGCGTAGCTAGCCTGGAGTCGGCAGGCCCACACAACAGCCATGAGCCTGTCTCAGAGACTGTGGAAGTGAGGGCTGACACTCGGGCAGTGCTCTGACTGCCGCTGCCGATGCTCTGCACTCACTTGTGTGAGCACACATACAGATTATTGTGGGAAACATTTTATGTGAGAAACTGAAACCTGCCGGGCGGTGGTGCCGCACACCTTTAATCTCAGCACTCAGGAGGCAGAGCCAGGTGGATCTCTGTGAGTTCGAGGCCAGCCTGTCTACATAGTTCCAGGACAGCCAGGGCTACACAGAGAAACCTTGTCTCAAACACAAAACAAAACAAAAGGGAGAGGTGGAACAAAACTAAAGGCTCTAATCAGAGCCCCACCAAGAGCTGTTTTATTCTGAACTTCGTATGTGTTAGGAAAGAGCTCTACCACTGCACTATATCCCCCGCCCTTTTTAAACTTTTCTCTTTGACACAGGGTCTCACTAAGTTGGCCAGGCTGGCACTGAACTCACAGAGATCACTGTGTAGCCCTGGCTGATTGCATTTATCCTCTGTTAAGTTGTAATGTGCTCATGTAATTGAGACTCCTGATACTAGGAGGACTGATGCATTAAGTAGAGGGACTTCAAATGAAGTCTAGAATTGAATCTCCAAGAGATAGTACTGCTGTTGTTTTGTTTTTTTGTTTTCTTGGGGGTTTTTTTGTTTTTTTTTTTCCAGAGCTGAGGACTGAACCCAGGGCCTTGCACTTGCTAGGCAAGCACTTTACCACTGAGCTAAATCCCCAACCCACTGCTGTTGTTTTAAAAGAAGAAATGCAATCATATAAACCAAACACTATCAAGTACAATTATTCTAGGACTCTACTACTCTTCAAGCCTCAGAATACTTCGAAACATCATTCTAAGCCAGCAGTTCTCAACCTGTGGGTCGTGAATCCTTTGGCTAACCTCTATCTCCAAAAATATTTATATTACGATTTATAACATAGCAAAATTAGAGTTATGAAGTAACAATGAAAATCATGTTATGGTTGGGGGTCACAGCATGAGGAACTGTATTAAAGGGTCACAGCATTAGGAAGGTTGACGTGGTAGTTTGAATGTATTTGTCCCCCATAAGCTCATAGAGAGTGACACTATTAGGAAATGTGGTCTTGTTGGAGGAGGCTGGATGATGTGGACCTTTAATGCAGACCTGGGGGATAAAGGCCACACCGTCTGTTGGAAATGTGTCCCTGCTGGGGTGGGTTTTGAGGTCTTTTTCTCAAGCTTTACTCAGTATGACTGTCAGTTGACTTCCTGTTGCCTGAGTCAAGACGTAGGACTCTCAGCTCCAGCACCACATCTGCCTGCATGCTGCCATGCTCCCCACCATGATGGATTGAACCTCTGAACTGTAATTGAGCCCCCTCAATTAAATGTTTTCTTTGTAAGAGTTGCTGTGGTCATGGTGTCTCCTCACAGCAACGGTAAACCCAAACTAAGATAGTTGAGAACCACTGCTCTAAGCTGATGATAACTTATATAATTTACCTTCAACAGCTGACAAGGTGTTTGCCCAAAATTATTTATCATCCCTTCTAAGGCTTTTCTTTCCTTTTCATCTGTTAAGGCATCAAGATCTACAGCACCTAAAACAAGAAGCAATCACTATTGAGAAAAACAAACCAGTAAGACTCTGATAAATACATCAAGGACTGATTAACACATTTAAAACAAAACATCAGTCTTCAACTTGTCACCAGAAAAATTACCTATTTTTATGTGTATGTGTGTGTGTGTGTGTGTGTGTGTGTGTGTGTATGTGTGCGCATATGTACATGTGTGTGGGTACATGTGGGAGATCCTGTCTCAATAAGGGGAAGAACCAGTGAGGAAGACCACCTGACATATACCTTCAACCTCCTTGTGTACCCACACATGTATCATATAGGTACACACACGAAAGATTTAAAAAGAGAGAACATTTTCTGCGCATAGCTGTCAGAAAAGTTTTGATTCTAAGAATTTTTTTTTTTTTTTTTTTTTTTTTGGTTTTTCGAGACAGGGTTTCTTTGTGTAGCTTTGCGCCTTTCCTGGAGCTCACTTGGTAGCCCAGGCTGGCCTGGAACTCACAGAGATCCGCCTGCCTCTGCCTCCCAAGTGCTGGGATTAAAGGCGTGCGCCACCAACGCCCGGCTGATTCTAAGAATTTATTACTGGAAATTCTAAGTGCATTCTTTCAAAGTTTACTAAAAATATTATGTAATGTTCAATGTAAGACTTGATTAAACAGGAAATTTAATTTCCCATTTAAGAAACCAAAAGCATATGATGATTGGTGTCTATAATTAGATTTCCATATACACATGCACATCATAAACTACTATTACAAAACTGAAATAGTGGCAGTTTCATGACCTTCCATCTGAAAAGCTCTTTTGTTGATGTCCTCTTTCCTATGTTAAGTATCCAGGCCCAAACCCCATGTATAACAAAGACACACTAATTCTATGAGAGCAAACAGGAGAAGACGTAGGTAGGCTCAGACCTTCGTAACTGCAGTAATAGAAGACATTGAGTGCTTCCACTGCAGCTGGTCCTCTCTGTTTGTAGCCAAAAATCAGGTCTATCCATTCATGAAGATGAGCAGACACATATTCAGACTCCTAGAAAGAGAACAAATTTAATAATTAATACAGGTATTTTCCAACCATAATTTAAATTCATGCATTTTAAAAAGGGCATGGAGAAGCCCTAGGACTTAGGAGGCAGAGGCATGTGGATCTCTGAGTTCAAGGTCAGCCTAGGATGTGGATCTCTGGTTCCAGGACAGCTAGGGCTACACAGAGAAACCCTGTCTTAGGGGAAAACAAAACAAAACAAAAACATGGAACCAGAGAGAAGAACACTGGCTGCTCTGCAAGAGAAAGCATGTTCGATTCCCAGCACCCACTAACCACCATCTGTAACTCCAGTTCCAGGGTATCTGACCCCTTCTGTCCTTGCTGGGCACTGCACACACATAGTGTACAGACATACATACATGTAAAACATCTCCACACTTTTTTTTTAAAGAAGAGTACTGCTTGGTAAACAATGCTGCGAGACAGTAACACAATTATCAATGGTAAACTAACTCTCTCTATTGCTTCAATTCCAAGTTGGAAATTTACCTAAACACTCTTAAGTTTTTTAAAGTGGCATTTTGATAGGCTAGTTTTATTAGGAACTGGGTAATCTTTCAGAAAAATTAAAAAATGTAGTCATGCTTAACTGAAATGAAACAAAAACAGAAACTGCAAAACATTTCATTATACCAGCTGGGTAAACAGAATAGCAATCCACACAGCACACACACAGAGAACTGGAATGGTAACACAGGCTGAACATCCCTTATGTAACATGATTAAGGCTACAAGTATTTGAGAGTTTGCTTGTTGATGTTTGTTTTGTTTTGTTTCAGACAAGTTCATATCATGTTGTTCAGGCTGGACTCCAAGTCAGGTACTCAGGCTTCAGCCTCCTAAGAAACTGCCACTAGGCCCAACTCAGATTGTGGATTTTCCCAGATTTTGAAATATTTGCAGAGGATTTATTAGCTAATTCAAAAATCAAAAATTGCAAATTGTCCCAAAATACACTGGGTGAAAAAAAAAAAGAACACAAAAAAGCTATTAACATCTCCCCAAATCTAGGACTGAGTTAAATAAGAGGTATGAAATGCATTTTTTTTGTTTTTTCCAAGACAGGGTTTCTCTGTGTAGCTTTGGAGCCTGTCCTGGAACTTGCTCTGTAGAATAGGCTGACCTCGAACTCACAGAGATCCCCCTGCCTCTGCCTTCCGAGTGCTGGGATTAAAAGCATGTGCCACCACCATCTGGCATGGAATGCATTTTTGTGGTATTTCTTTTGTAATAGTTGTCTAAAACTTGTCAATTCAAGAAAAAAAACAAAAACAAAAAAACTAAGACTTGATTAAATAGGAAATTTGATTTCCTCTATACCAGAAATCAAGAGCTTATGACACTGATAATTGGTATTTATAATTAGATTTGTATATATACCATTGTAAGATATTAGTAAAAAAAGAAAAAGTGGAAACCCATATTCTGGTACATAATCATGGATAGTATCACAAAAAATTATATCCTAAGATTAAATTATATATTGTATTTTTAGAACAGTAATATGTAACATATAATAAATTAATCTAGAAAAAAGTACACTTTAACTTATCTTTGAAAAACATATCTATGTTTTATTAGACTTGGTGTGGTGATGTAACGAAAATCTTACCAGAGCTTTCCTGTGTTTATAAATGAAATCTTCAGCTGACTTGGCCCATCTTGGAAGAATAACATCATTTACCACTTCTTGGGAAACTTGTAGGTGACCCAAATTAAATTCTAAGACACATAAAAAATAAAAACATCAGAATCATTTTAGATTTAAATAAGTGATGTAAAACATACAAAAGAGGGCTTATGACTAGAAAAATACTTTAACTTATCTATTGCAGTATACTTTACTCATTAATTAAACTACATAGTGTTTTTTTTTGTTTTTTTGGGTTTTTTTTGTTTGTTTGTTTTGTTTTGTTTGGTTTGGTTTGGTTTTTTGAGTCAGGGTTTCTCTGTGTAGCTTTGCGCCTTTCCTGGAACTCACTCTGTAGACCAGGCTGGCCTCGAAGTCACAGAGATCCGCCTGCCTCTGCCTCCCGAGTGCTGGGATTAAAGGCGTGCGCCACCACCGCCCGGCCATAAAGTGTTTTAAAACTCATTTTTAGAAGGTTTATCTGAGTAAGAATTCTTTTTCTTAGGAAAGTGGGGAGGAGTAACTTGGGAGACACTCAGTGGGCAAATTTCAGCTATTCAACCATAAATATCTGAATTTGGTTCTCCATCATTAAAGCCCAGTACAGTGGCTCATGCCAATGACTACAGAGCTGAGCGTGGATACAAGAATCCTAGGGGCTTGCGAGCAGCCCACCCAGTTAAGGTGGAATAGGATTAAGGACGCTGACCTCTGGCCTCTCCAAATGAATGCATGGTACACACACACACTCCTCCATGTGTAAGTGCATAGGCATGGGAACACACGCACACATACAAATGAAAAGGAAAAAAGAACAGGGAAAGCACTACACTCCTCACTTCAACTGGATTACAACAGAATTATTATCCTTACACTAAACATGGATAATGGTCTTTTAATGGTTAGTTTACAAAATATGGTTCATTAAAACTTACGGTGTAACTTATACCTTAAACTCACTCACTGAGAGTTTTGTTTCACGGAGACTAACATCTTCTATGCCACTATTCCACAAAGACACTTGCTATTCTAGCTGAACATAACATGTGACAGAACTTTATCAAGTATGAGGTTTTCCTGTTCATACCCTGTGAGAAGGAAAGTGTTAACACAAAAGACCTTCAAAAAAAGGTCTTAAAAGACCAGTCATCAGATAGCAGTGTACTGCCTTGAAATACCACATTTCCCAAGTCTAGGTAAGGTCTGAAGGTCCAGGTGTGACAGGGACACAGAGTGTCCACTTCACAGTCATTTCCCTTCGGGTTTCCTTGCAGACCCTCCATGTCATCTGCACAGCATGTGATTGCTTTAGAGGCTGGTACAGACACAGTTCTAGAGAGTGAAGCTACAGGGGTTAGACTTAAGAGGGACACAACACATCAACGTCTCCATCTTTGCAAGATGCTGTGTTTCTACCTACTATACTTAAGCTACGTCACTTATTTGTAACAATGAGAAGGATTAGCCATCAACAAAGCCAAAATACTCAGAATGACAGAGTGAAAATACAGAAAAAAATTGGCCACGATGACATTATAAACCTGAAACTAAATTATCTTTTTATTACAGAAAACACTGAAATTTTATTGTGCAATTTTGTGATGTTTATATTACTATTTATTCCTATTGGATGATACATTTGTTTTCTCCTGCCCAAACTCCTATCAAACAATTATAAAATCACAGTTATACATAGAGACCATGAGGTCATAGGGCTGAGGGCAGCAATTGGCTCCAATAAATACCATGAATTGTAGAGCAAAGAGTACCTTAAGTTTTTCATTAAAATTCAGCCCAGTTACTCTTCCTATTCCACATACACACTGGCTTTATTAAATTCCAGTCCAACAGCTGACTAATAATCTCTAAAAAATATACCCCAAAATCTTGCAAACTTATTTGTGCTTTAAAAACAAATATAAGGTTAGAGAAGCAGTTTGGTTGTGGAGTGTGTGCCGATCAAGTGAGCAAGACTCTGAGTTCAATCTCCAGTATGTCACACACACAAAAGTAGGAAAAGCCAAGTGGTGGAGGTGGTGGTACACGCCTTTATTACTAGTACTTGAGGGGGCAGAGGCAGGTGGATCTCTGTGAGTTCAAGGCCAGCCTGGTCTACAGAGTGAGTTCCCAGAGCCCTCAAAAAAAATAAAAAATAAAAAAACAAAAAAGTAGTAATAATCAAGTAAAATAACACTACAGAAAAAACATTTGGATATTTTTTAAAATTTAATTATCATAATGCATCTCTACTCCAATAACCTAATTTCCAAAAAGTGCAATGATTTCACCATTATTTTAAATGTGCACCTTTTGTACATTCCAAATAAGGAATCAGGAGCCGTCTTCCTTAAAAGGTAAAAGAACACTTGCATCTTTGTGAATTACATGGTCTCTTGTAACTACTCAAGTTGGTCATTAATTTCTGAAAGCTAGTTACAGATAGGAAAAACATAATATAATAGGGTATATATGTTGCAGTGATACTCTAAAAACATGAGTTTACTCATGGGTTTGGCTCACTGACCTTGGTCTAAGTTATCACCTTACTGACCTCAAAGACTTGCAATGGCAGTGTAAAGCAGCAGTCCTGCGTCTCTAGTAAAGACTGCATGCTGAGGTAAGTTCTCTTAGGAGTTCAAAATTGACTCACATCTTAGTTTCCTATATCGCGTCCCTGAAAAGTAAGACTTGGTTCTTTATGTCATTTCCCTGGTATCAGTTCAATCCTGTCACTAATTTACCCAGAGAAGAAACCATAAATAAATCATGCAATATTACAGAAGATGCCCTCAAAATTGCTTTTCACGAGTTTTCACTGGGACCTGTTGAATGAAATTTTAAATCCTCTATTTCTTACCATTTTGATTTTCTAAGAACTCAGGGAAATAGAAGAATTCAGGAATAAGTTCCTTTACATCATATGTATTATCCATAAGAGCTTGCCAGGTAGCAGGGATGGAATGGAACTGCCGATCTGCACAGTCAAACCTGCATGTGGGATTGAAAGACAACAGTCTACTAGAGGAAAGCAAGGAAGCAGAGAACAAACCTTTACAATCTCCATGTGACTACAGTTCTTTCTTAATCTTCCTCTTTAGTATCTGAAAACAACCTTTATTATCTTTATGACAATGACATTGCACATCTTTGCATGTGTTAGACACCTGTCTATTTTCTTTATAGAAATTGCTATTCAGACCCTTTTCCATTTTTAAATTCAGTTTTGTATTATTTGTCTGTAAGGACTCTGTATATGTTCCAAATACAATTCCCTTATTGGATTTTCTTGATTATACTCTTTTTTTTTTTTTTTTTTGGTTTTTCGAGACAGGGTTTCTCTGTGTAGCTTTGCGCCTTTCCTGGAACTCGCTTTGGAGACCAGGCTGGCCTCGAACTCACAGAGATCCACCTGCCTCTGCCTCCCGAGTGCTGGGATTAAAGGCGTGCGCCACCACCGCCCGGCTTGATTGTACTTTCTTGATGGTACTTTATAAAGCACAAACAGAATTTATTTTAAAGCTTCGTCAAATCACATTTCTTCATAAAATTATAAAGAACCAAAATAAACCTAGTCATAATTTCCTGTATCTTATGAAGGAAATTATCTTCTGTCAGTCCAACATTTTACTGATGCTTAAGAATCTTAAAGACAGAGTCTCTTCTTGAAAACCAAAGTTTACTGTAATTATACAGGGTAGAGAATACGGGCTAACTATAGATGTTACATGCAAAGATAATAAAACAGGTAGTGTTTGTATACTATTGACTGAGTTGCAAGAACAAAAGGGTAATGCTAAGAACTAAGGCAACAGCTGGAGAATACAGCTGACAGTGGAATTCCCACGCAGCTTCCTTAGAATAATTAGGAACACGTGAAATACAGGTAAGTCACAATACCACAGATAAGGTTATTATAGCAGTGTCACAGGCCTGTGTAAGTGGCGCTGTAAATCCCCAACTGCTTCTTCTATCCAGTCTTTATGAAAACATTCTTAGGAAGACTGTGTAGTCACTGCTAAGATCTGACTATCTGTGCATTTAGCTCTACATCACCTTAATTCTATAACTTGGGGACGGAGTTGTTACTTGGAACTGAACCCAGGACCCTGTACATGTTAGACAAGTTCTCAGCCAGTGGGCAACATCTTTGGTCTGATATCTAATTATAAATCTCTGGTTGATTTCTCAACTTGAAGGGATTCCAAATGTACAATACAGTATCAGTGAAAAAAATCATATTCAAATATCTTATATATGAGTTAATTTGAATGACTTGTTCTTAAACTACTCTGGCTGATTTTATCTAAATTAAAACCTAGCAGAGGATTTAAAAGACATGGCTCCATCATTCAGAACATTGTGGTGATATATTGTGTACCCTAATAAACTTACCTGAGGATCAGAGGACAGAGCCAGCCACTAAATTAGACACAGAAGTCAGGCAGTGGTGGCACACACCTTTAATCCCAGCACTTGAGATCTCATGCTTTTGCTTGGGAAGCACACATGCCTTTAATCCCAGGAAGTATTATGGCAGGGCACAGAAAGGTACATAAGGCGTGAAGAAACAGGAACTCACTCTCTTTAGGCTGAGGATTTCGTAGAGGTAAGAACTAGTGGCTGGCTGTTCTGCTTCTCTAATCTTTTAGCCTTCACCCTGATATTTGGCTCTGGGTATTTTTATTAAAAGACCATCTAAGATTCGAACAACAGAACATGACATCAAAGCAAACAGTTCTCAACTTTACAATCAGAGGAAAATAGGTTTTCACTCTAAGCATACCTTCCACTCTGAAGCTGGATGTGGAGGGTAGTAAAAGGTTCTACACGGATAAGATAGTGCATGACACCTGCAGAATTTGAATAATGAGTACCATAATGAAACTTATCAATCGTTCCCATTGGATCCTCAAAAGTTTCATACCTTAAAAAAAAAAAAGTAGCGTTTTATGACCTTAACAACAAAATGGTAAGAATCTAAATCTGTACTAGTCAGCTTAAAGCATAATATTCTTTAAAATGTCAATCCTTAGTCATATACTTTACTATCAAACGAAGTATCTGCATCCCCACATAACAACAGGCAAAAATTAATTTCTAAGAATGTTTCCTAAACAACGAAGTATCACTGAAACAAGCTTTTGGAGCATTGAACATAATCGTATTTAATTTTCAGTGTACAGGTGTTTTGCCTGCATGTATGTCTATACACCACTTGCATGTCCAGTGGCAGTGGAGGCCAGGGAGTGAGTGGGCTCCCCTGAAACTGGAGCTACAGGGGTTTGTGAGCAGCCATTTGGGTAATGGGAACTGAATCCAAGTCCTCTGTAAGAGCAGCGAGTGCTCTCAACTGCTGAGCCATCTCTCCAGACTCAGCATTTTTGTATAATACAATTATAACACATGTTGACTATAGAAACTTCTTTAAAATAGAGACTAAAATAGAAAACATTTTTATCAAATCTAATTCTAATTCCTTGGGACAAAATCTTCCTGATGAATAATTATCTATTCTTTATTGTTTTAATTATTTAAAATTTATTTTGATTTAAGTGTATGTATGTGTTAAGTGAATGGATTTCAGGTATACATAGGTGCCCTGAGAGGCTACATGTTGTCAGATGCCTTGGAGTTGTAGCTATGCGATGCTATGTGCCACAGGAAGCAGGTGCAGGGAACCAAACTTGGGTTCTCTGGAAGAGGAGCGAGTGCTCTCAACTGCTGAGGCATCTCTCTACATCCCCAACTTTATTTTTCAGGGCTTATTTATTCTTTGTGTGCACATGGTGCACAGGTCGAGGTTGTCCATGTGGGTTCTGAGAATCAAATTCAGATTGTAAAGATTGGTGGCAAGAGCCTCTACCCACTGAGTCATCCCGCTAGCACCAATATCAATTTATTCTAATGAATACATTAGTACAGAAAAATTTACTTAGCGACACTGAGGATCAAACCAAAGCTTCACACACAACAGGTAAGTGCTTATTACTGAGCTACACTCCTAGCACTACAGATATATTTTTGCTTTTTTAATCACATTTATTTAATGTGTGTCCCAAAGCTTGTGTGACACAGTGCATGCATGGAAATCACAGCACCAACTTGTAGAAGTCAATCTTTTGTTACACCAACTACAGGACTCAGTATGGCAGTTTCTCACAAAACTAAGATTAGCTCTACCACATGACTGAGCTATACCACTGTAGGGTATTTAGCTAGATGACTTCAGGTCAACTAGCACATTTTACTGCAGCACTAGTCACAATAGCTAAGTTATAGAACCAACACAGAGATCTAACAAGAGGAATGGGTGAAGGATGGAATTGTTGTTAATCATAGAAGAATGCAGTAACGCCACTGCACAAAAATGGATGTAACTATAAAAATTATATTAAGAGAATTAAGCCAGTCTCATAAACACTGAGTCGGGCAGTATATATATATTGTTTTTGTTCTCTCACTTGTGGTCCCTAAATTTTATATAGATATATAAAATCACGTATATATATAAATATACAACAAAATTGTCTGGAAAAATAGGACACGGGGTGGCAGAGAGAGCAGAGCATGGTGAAATAAATATACTGAACATCATGGTGAAATATATTGAACATACACTATATGCTTGTATGAAATTTTCCTTCAGTAAAACATGTACAGTGATTATGCACAAGGATAATTGAAAAAAATTTAAGTAGCTTACATTGAAAAAAGATAATATGGAGATGGAGAGATGGTTCAGTGGTAAAGAGCACCTGATGCCCTTTCAGAGGACTTGGGTTTGGTTCCCAGCACTCATTTGATGGCTCACAACCCTCTGTGACTCCAGTTCTAGAGTGTCTGATGACCATTTTTCCAGCCTCTGCAGGTACCAGACATACATGCAGACAAAAGAACCATACATATTAAAAACAATTTTTTTTTCAAACATTTAGGGGCTGGAGAGATAGCTTAACAGTTAAGGGCATTAGCTGCTCTACTAGAGGACCTGGGGTCAATTCCAAGCACCCTGTACACAGCAGCTCACAGGCACCTGTAACTCCATTTCCAGATCCAACACCCTCTTCTGACCTCTGCAGGCACATATGTGATGCACACATATATACGCAAGAAAAAAAATCATACTCATAATAAAAAACAGCCTTTTTAATTTAAAAAGGGTAACATTTCGTTGTTTTGATTGAAATCAGCAAAAATACAAACAATGGCTGTCTCAAATATTTAAAAACCACTTACTTTTCTCGCATAGCTTTGGCGTTTTTTTCATTAACTACTCCAATTGGTTTAGAAAGATCTCGAAATACAGTGGGGTTATTAAGGTCCAACTCTTCTGAAGTATAATCTTGCAAAATCCAGGGAAACTAAGAGACATAATTCAAAATTTAGACATTTCTTCCTAGAGAACCTAACATTCCCACATCATATATGAAATGTTCATAAAGATAAAAAGGGGTAATCACTAAAAATAGTTTTCCCAATTATAAATACTTTAAAGATACATTTTAATATTTGTTTCAGTTCAATAGTGTAATTTTCTATAATTCTTCTGGGCTATTTTTAATAAAATGAAATGAAAAGGACTTTAGTTATAATTACTAGTCTTCATGTTTATAATACTTCTTTAAAATATGGAGGTGGAAAACATAAAGGCAGATTATGTGTACTGTGTGTGTGTGTGTGTGTGTGTGTGTGTGTGTGTGTGTGTGTGTGTCTGTGTGTGTGTGTGGGTGTGTGTCTGTGTGTGTCTGTGTTTTCTGTAGTGCTGGAGATTGAGCCCAGAGCCTCACATATGGTACAAGAATGTTCTGCCACTGAGCTATACCCAAGCCTCTCCATTTTTTTCTGAATAAAAACATAAATACAACATATAGTATTGTACATTGTAAGAGTGTAAGTTAGCCGGGCAGTGGTGGCGCACGCCTTTAATCCCAGCACTTGGGAGGCAGAGGCAGGCGGATCTCTGTGAGTTTGACAGAGCGAGTTCTAGGACAAGCACCAAAGTTATACAGAGAAACCCTGTCTCGGGAAAAAAAAAAAGTGTAAGTTAATTTTAGAGATTTATATAGAACTTACCACAGGGTACTGTGCAAGGTCATTATAGGTCCGTCCTGCCATTGTATTTATTTGAATGAGGTAGTCAAAGTTTGTTATCTCTCGATTCACCCATTTCTAGACAGTAAAAAAAACAAACAAACAAACAGAATAATACTAGAATTATATCATGTAACCTCTTAGAATGTGACAATTATTAATAACCAACATAATTTTCTGTAATCATTATCTCTATCATGACTGAAGATATGGAACTAAAAAAGTTTAACATGGAGACAAATCAACTTCTCCATAATCTATTTCCTTTTAGTATGCATAGTTACAAAAATGTCAAAAGTGGGGCAGTCTTTTTAGAAATTAAAGTTTCAAGATAAATAAAATATTTAATTGAAAAAGAGTCTTGATTTTTCTTTTTTCCACACCTGGCAAGACTTAACTCTTATTTAAGACTTCCCAGAGTATATTACAGTGCTTATGCTTAATTTTCTGCTCTTTTTCTTGGAGACTAGTTTTCAAAGGAAATAGATGTTAAGTTTTAGGTGTGGTAATGCACACGTGTAACTCTACCTACTCAGGAGGTGAAGAAAGGAGGAGGAGGGCAAGTTGGAGGATACCCTGGCCGATGTCCCAACCCATTTAGTCTTGAGTATACACAGTGGGGTCATACATCAGAGTTTTCCTGACAGAATGACAATCAACTTTAACCCACTGTGGACCAAAAGCAAAAGGTTATAATTATGGTGAAGAGTGAAAAATGAAATCTGTATGCTGCAGTTTATAAAGGGAAACCCATATATTGAGATATATTTCTGTACAAAGGAAGCTCAATTGTTCTTAGGTGTAGGGTTGAGAAATCAGTAGTTAATGAATAAAGTTTATTCAAAAGCAAAATGAATAAACAAGGCCAACTAACAGCCAACCATCCAAATAAACAAGCAAACAAACAAAAAAATAAATGGAAAAGAGCAGTTAGAAATCAGAACAAAATTTTGAGATAGAAAATGAACAACATAACAACCTAAAATTTTCCTACCTGTGTCAATCCTGATGCTTTGAATAATTCCTGTGGTGATCTTGTTCCATAACTATTAGGAGAATGAAGTGACAACAGTCTGCTATACACTTTGTTTCTAACCTATAAAAAATACTACTGTTTAGGATAAAAAGTAGTCAAGACAAAGAGGAATTATAGATTCTGTAATAGTGTTAGCAGGATAGACTTAACCCTTTAAGAATAACAGTGCTGTCTTACTGTTTCACAATTGTGCCATTATCATGATTATTTTACTTCAGAAAATATTCACCACTCCACAACTTATCAGCAGTTATCTGCAATTCTGCCCCTCTCTATTTTCTTGAAAATTACAATCCACTATCTGTGTTTTTTTTTTTTTTTTTTTTGGTTTTTCGAGACAGGGTTTCTCTGTGCAGCTTTGTGCCTTCCCTGGATCTCACTTCATAGACCAGGCTGGCCTCGAACTTACAAAGATCCGCCTGCCTCTGCCTCCCGAGTGCTGGGATTAAAGGCGTGCGCCACCACCACCCGCACTATCTGTTTTGTAACTTCACCTCTTCTGATATTTCATATCAATGGTGGATTACGCTTTTAATCCTTTACTATACTTAGTGCTGTGGTTTAAATATGTTCTTTCCAAGTTTATGATTTAGAAAACTGATCCTCAAATAACAAGTCCATAATTGGAGAGGCAGCATTTGGAGATATCAGTATCAAATGAGGTCATGAAAAAAGTAAAATGGCAGATGAAGGCGCCTATCACCAAGCCTGATCATCTGACTTTGATCCTTAGGAACAACACTGTGGAATGAAGGACTTATTCTTGTAAGTTATCCTCTGGTTTCCACAGGCACACTACAACTTGAGCACATAATACAGTTTAAAAAAATGGTGTCATGAGGCTGAAACATCATACTGACATTAGTGTCCTCATAAGAAGAGGAAAGGAAACCCAGGCCCACCATGCATGGCTTGTCTAACCTTATATATAGTCTGCTGTAACATAACCAGATGTCTGGCATCTACTGGTTGATATTCAATGTTCTACTATACACACTCACTCACTTAAAACAACTACCTCAATTGCCAAACAAATCCCAACGAAAGTTCATATACTGACTAGTTTCATAATACATTTTCTTCTAATATTTTGTATTGCTAGGAACACAGTCCAAAACACCATTAGAGCTCACTAGCTGGAAAATTATTTCAAAATAATACTCTGTGATTGTCAGAAAGGTGTCACACCTCCTTTTTGAAATTGAGAAAGTAGTTGGATTGATCAACATGAAACATCTCAAGTGCGGATCTCCTTAAGTTGTAACGACGTAAGTGAATTTCTCGAACGTGAGAGTGAGGCCACTTGAAGTCAAAGCCCATTCCTGAAAAACAGGAGAAATCTTACGACTGAAGTCCACATACAGCTACGCACTCTGTGCAAAGATAGCATCTCCTTGTTTCCAGAAGCAGTGCTCAGGGAAAAGAAATACCATGTTATAAAAGCAAGTACTTTATCAGGAGTTATAAACTGTTTCTTTTAAACTACTCTAGAACCTCAAAGCTATTCTACTACCTTCCATGAGAACAGATGATAATTTCAAGTATATGTACCTTAGAAATCTTTCTTTTTCTAAAATGTTGGATCTTCAGATTAATCACAAAAAAAGTAAAAGCTTACTTACAGCATGGTGTAAATATACAAAGGTATGATAAAATTAAGATGGAATTTTGCAACCATAAGTTTATTATGACACCTCAAGCCAAACCTCTTAAAATACAGTAATAATAATGGCGATGATAAAAAGCAACTGGCTGTGGGTGTGCATGCCTATAAGCCTTGCTACTCAGAGGGCTGAGTCGAGAGGATTTTAAGTATAAGGCCAGACTGGGTAACATTTGCCTTGTGTAAGAATGATCCTGGTTTCCAGATCTCTGAGTTCAAGGCCAGCCTGATCTACAGAGAATTCCAGGACAGCCAAGGCTACACAGAGAGACCCTGTCTCAAAAAATAAAAATAAAAAAAAAACAAAAACAAAAAACAAAAACAGTCTTGATTTCAATAACTACTACTGTGTATGTATGTGTATACACATACAAATTATCATTTCTCTTCAATACATAATGGTTGCAATAATTCATTATTGACTTTCCATTTTTCATTTTACAAGATAAACCATAATTTCACAATCTCATCTTACTGGTTTCTTCCTCTAATTCATGATTGATGGAACTGGATACTTACTAACTGAGGTATTTTCCCAGAACTACTCACCGTCTTCTTTTTCAAGACTGTTATCATGGAAGTAAATGTGCTGAGTAGTGATTTCTAATCTGCCAGGAATTATGTCAATTACTGTAATGAGCTCACAGTCTTCAGTCAACACCAATTTTTCCTTTTGATCCTGTTCTTCCTTCTCATCACTGCACAAACAAAAGTTTACAAGAAGCAATCATCAATTTAGTTTACTTATGTGGAAGAAAGTATCTTCTTTCACTGCTAATACTGAATGTTTATGCTGTCTTTTTGAAATTCCTAATCAGTCTAGCTAGAACTTTTTTTTGCAATGTTTATTTTTTTACTAAGTTTTGTTTCTATAATTATTCAGTCTCTTGAATGGACTTCTTCTTATATCTTTATTTTTTCTTTTGTTTTTATGTTTCATACATAATTGTTTAATCAGATCCTAGATCAAACCTAGGGCCTTGCATACTATGTAAGCCCTCTACTGCTGTGTTATACCCACAGACCATGTTGCACATTTCCACATAAACACAGCTTAAGGCATACGTCACTCAATATAATGTTTTCATTCAAAAATACTTTATAATTTCAAGATACAGATCCCAACAATCCCAGGTGAAAAGTCTTCCTCAATAGTTTCAGTAAATACAGACTTCTAACAGTTAGTGTGATAGTAACTGTTGCACTTTGGAAAAACAAACTCTAGCAAATCCACAAATTTACAATCCCATTTCTCATACATAATTTAAATGCTTTCCAGTACTCATACATACACATTTATTCTGGCTGCCATGTCCTCTTCCAGAAGTTCTAGTTTATCTTCTTCCATATCACTAAGTTTAACTTGTTTCACTACTTCCAAAAGCAAAGAGTCACTAGAAGGCTGCAAGTGTTGGACACCTGTTTAAGCAAAAGAATCAGTTTAAAACAGTACAAAATATTATAGCGCTTCTATATTTTCTGACAGTTATGATGCTTGATGATTTTTTAAAATTATTACTCATGTAGTAAAAAAATACATGCTTTAAGATTAAAGTTATTTTTAATAATGGCTAATTCTTGATTAAGAAATAGGCTAAGTCCTGGATTAGCAGTCTGATAAAGGTATAGAGCTGACTTTATGCAAATTACAGATTCATGAATCATAATTATATTTAATTAAAAGCAATGTTAGTTTATAAAATAATTTCAGAGTGTTGATATCAATGTGATTGTGCACTTGTACTAAATATCAAGTAATAGCTGGTCCAGGCATAGTGGCACATGCCTTTAATCCTAGCACTTGAAAGGCAGAGGCAGGTGGATCTCTGTGAGTTAGAGGCCTACCTAATCTACATAGCGAGTTCTAGGACATCCAAGGCTACATTGAGACCCCACTTAAAAAAAAAAAAAAAAAAAAGACTATGATCAGTTAGTTGTCTATAGCTGACAGGCAATAAATAGCTAAATCATTATTTTTTGGAGTACATGGAAAGTAACCGATAACTCTGATACATACACAGTACATTTATATTGTATAAACTAAAGACTCTGTAATAACTAAGAGCTTTGGTTTTTTTTTTTGTTTTTTTTTTTGTTTTTTTTTGTTTTTGGTTTTTCGAGACAGGATTTCTCTGTGTAGCTTTGCACCTTTCCTGGAGCTCACTTGGTAGCCCAGGCTGGCCTCGAACTCACAGAGATCCGCCTGCCTCTGCCTCCCGAGTGCTGGGATTAAAGGCGTGCGCCACCAACGCCCGGCTCATAACTAAGAGCTTTGTAATAGAAAAGAACATGGTACACTAGATTTAAGTTCTGTCTTACCTCTGGTGTCTCTGAATCTGTGCTTTCTACTTTTTAAAAACTTTACAACTTACTTCATAAAACTTTTTAAAAGTGTCTCTGCACAGTTAACAAAAGCCAAAAAACAGAAAACAAAAAAACCCAACAGGTGAAGAGGATCTTTGCCAGCTACACATCTGACAGAGAGATATTATCCAGAATATAAAGAACCCAAAAGAGAGCCAACACACACACACACACACACACACACACACACACACACACACTCTCACTCTCTCTCTCTCTCTCTCTCTCTCACACACACACACACACACAT
>CABHPR010091782.1:0-13258 GCA_902168415.1 Peromyscus melanophrys
ACACACACACACACATCACACAGAAAAATAAATAAATGTGTAAAGAAGAAAGTATAAAGAAAAGAAAATCCCTTGCAGACATGCCCACAGACCCCTGATAGGAGCCGTTTCTCTTCACCAGGCAACTCTAGGGTATGTCAGGGTGACAGCTAACTCTGGCAGCTTCCCATATGAAGTGCTTGGCAGGTATGAGGTTTCCACGTTAAATGTGCCTGGAGCGCGGGGCCCACACTGCCTCCAGAACCTCTCGTTCCAGAGAAAGGAGCACCACAGTGAAGGATGTGTGTTTTTCTTCTCGTAGGTTAACGCATCCCCGTCTCTTACCTCCAGCACCGCCAACGATCGAATCCTTAAGTACAACCTGATCAATGACACCCTCAACATCGCGGTCCCCAACGGCGAGATTCCCGACTGCAAATGGAACAAGTCTCCTCCCAAGGAAGTTCTCGGCAACTATGAAATCCTGTAAGTCTGCGTGTGGCTCTGCAGGGGTCCTGTGTTCCGAGGTGCCCTTTGGCTATTCTGGGTGTCTGGGGGCTCCCTTTCCTTGAGCAGCGTGTCTGTTTGTCGATGCCGTGAGGCGTAGCTGTTGAAGAGACAGAAAAGAGGTTTGGGTCTGGTCTGTGTAGCCAGTACTTAGGAAGCATCTGTCACATGCTCAAGCAGGTGGGGGCCCACTGCTCGTCACCTGTGCAGGTTGTGAGGTGCTGGGGCAGGGTGCACACAGTCTGGGGCTCGTACCCTACCTCCTCCTGTGTGGGTTTGTACCAGTGAGGTGCTCAGCATAGCGCTGTGGGCCTCAGTCCAAACACCACGGGGGGATGGGAAGGACAAAGTGATTCTTACGGCTCACCTCTCAGGGCTGCGCGTGGGCTAGGATCCGTGGCCAGTGCTGTAGGCACCCCACCCTATTCCTTTACCCTGCGCCCTGGGAGCTGAGTAGTAGCTTGGCTCTGTCTTACAGATTGGAGACAAATGGACCTATTGGGAGTGGGGGGCGGGGGTGGTGGAAAATAAAGTAACAGGGATCAGGAGGACAGTGGTGGTCAAGGTATAGTCTGTTCTACCTGGGAGGCTGGATGGCCATTAAAAAGATTGACCTAGTACTGCGTATACTGTGGCCCAAGAGGGTGAGTGAGAAAAGTAAGTTGCAGGAAAGGGTAGTTTATCGATACAGACCCCCAAGACAAAGACAGTGACCTCCACAGCCCTTGTGTGCACATTAGCTGTTTTTGTTTCTTTTGGTTTGCTTTTTGATATAGCGTCTCACTATGTAGATCAGGCTGGCCTTGAACTTGTAGAAAACCTCCTGCCTCTGCCTTCCAAGTACTGGGTTTAAAGGTGTATACCACTTCACCTAGTTCTGAACATAAGCATTTAATTGAAAAAATTTAAACACGGCCGGGCAGTGGTGGCGCATACCTTTGATCCCAGCACTCGGGAGGCAGAAGCAGGCGGATCTCTGTGGGTTCAAGGCCAGCCTGGTTTACAGAGCGAGTTCCAGGACAATCAGGACTACACAGAGAAACCCTGTCTCAAAAAACCAAAAACACTAACAACAAGTTTAAAGGAAGAGTTTAAACATGAAGGGGCATTTAGTGAAAGTGCATCTTGCACACAGGTCTCGGCGCACTGCTGGTGGAGGATTTGAACACAGGCCTGCACTCTGGAGTCCCTTTGTAGCCACCTCCCTCCTTTCTGTGTACAGCTGCAGAGGCTGGGGTGGAGGGGCAGGTAGAAGGAAGCTCAGAAGGGAATGAGTGGAGCTTCTGAAGTGTCAGGGCCTTAGCAGGCGGTGCTCAGGGCCTTAGCGGGTGGTCGTTGTGAGCCCTCAGGAGCACCACTCAGCATGGCTGATTATTCTCTGGAGGTCAGCAGCCTGGGATGGGGACAGCAGCAGAATCGGAAGGGGCCAGAGGTGGGAGCTGGCAAGGAAGGCAGGAGGAGAATGGGCTGCTGGTGCTGGGTGGCACTCTGATGGGGATCCAGACTGGGATGGTCAGGCACTGGGGAGGTGAGCTCAGGGAACTGTCAGAGACTGAGGGGTGGTATATGAGGCTGCGCTGGATGCAGGCGCTGACCAGGGCAGGATTGGGCTTGATGTTATAAGAGGACGGCACTGAGATGGATGGATGGTCATCAGAAGTCAGAGGACAAAAAAAAAAAAAAAAAAAAAAGAAGTCAGAGGACTGGCCATGGCCAAGGGAATCAACAGCAAGTCCCTGAAGGACTAGAGTTGATATATAAGGAAGGGGCCAGAGAGGGTTTCTGCTGACCTGCCTTGGAAGAGGCTGAGAGGGTCTAGAGAGGAGGCCTCTCCAGACCCAGGGGTCTTAGAGAGAGGAAACAGTCCCCACTCCACAGGGCTCCAGGGAGAGCCAGGCTTCTTATACAGTAGGAGGTGAAGGAGAGAGTCAAAGGCTAGACAGGTGTTTCTAATGCTGAGTAGAGCATTCCAGAGTGCACAGCATACATTTGGGGATGGGTCCTGTCCAGGGCCACTTGGGGTTGCTAGTATAGTAAGGGCAATATGAGAGTGGCCCATGTCAGCTGCAGTGGGAGCCTTTGGGCTCAGTCCTGAGGCCTCTGTGGTGGAGAACCCATGTAAGGGGGAGTCTTGCTAGAACCAGGAGGGTCTTGGTGGGTCCCTCTTTAGTCTAGCAGGATATGGCGAGGAGGGTGACCCAGCGGGAGTTTGTGAGGCCCTCTATTTGCAGAGCAGGCCGGATGCTCATCTCCAGGTTAAGAAGCAGAGGCCAGGGCCTCACCCCTAGTCCTGAGCTATCCCTCACACTCCTCTGAGGGCCCAGAAGGCTTTGGGCTGGAACTGGCAGCCGGAAGCTCTTTTTTTCCACGGGTCTCGGTGCCCCGATGCTTCAGATCGCCCCAGGTTGGGTCCCAGTGGCGGTCAGAGTTGCTGCTGACGGGGTGGGTGGGGATTACATCCTTGGGGTGCTGTCCTGTCCCTGCACACAGCCAGGAGTACTGCATGCCATCCGTGCTCACAGCATCCCTGCAGAGCATACCGGTGTGGAGAGAAGGGGGCTGACACGCAGCTCTTGTGCCCAGGGTCACACTGCCCAGAAATGGCGCTCTCACCACACCACATTGTCCCTGTGGCCTTGGTGTCACAATCATGGCCAATCTTGTTCATCCTGGCTCAGTTCTAACTCTTGGCCTTTTTGAAAAAGTGCTGTTGAGCTGGGCGGTGGTGGTGCACGCCTTTGATCCCAGCACTCGGGAGGCAGAGGCAGGCGGATCTCTGTGAGTTCGAGGCCAGCCTGGTCTACAAAGCGAGATCCAAGAAAGGCAAAAAGCTACACAGAGAAACCCTGTCTCAAAAAACAAAAACAAAAACAAAATGAAGAAGTGCTGTTGAGAACTCAGTGCCTAGATTCCACTGTCAGAACCCAGAAGGGAAGCAGCTCCAATAGGAGGAGCCCTTAGGAGCCCCCTTTCAGCTGTTTACATTAGCTCCCTAACAGGCAAGATGCTCCCCTGGAACTGAACAGCCCGCTCCCAGCTGCCTGCCACATGCTCTGCTCTGCTTTGTTTTGCTTTCAAGCCACACAGAGCCACATGGAGGCTGTGTGTGTGTGTGTGTGTGTGTGTGTGTGTGTGTGTGTGTGTGTGTATGTGTGTGTGTGTGTGTGTGGCTTCCCATTCACCCAGATCCTGCCCCTCCCCATCTTGAGCTAGTACCAGGGCAACCCCAAGCCTGACGGGCTGCCTCACTCCGTCCTCAGTCTGTGGCACAGGCACGGTACAGGCCAGAGTTGCCTCCTAGCAGAAGCTCTTGGGCCTCGAGGGAGCTCTCTATGCAGCTGTCTTCTATTGGAGGCACTGGCTGTGCCTCCATAGTCAGGCTAATGCTGAGGTACATCTGTTGTGTTTGCCTAAATTGTTTTAGTATTAATAAAAACTCAAGAGTCAGAAATTGAGACAAAAACCTGATAAATCCAAGGAACAGCGTAGGGACAATTGGCTGACCCCACTCTCCATGTTTTCCTGATCCCAAAGCCTCAGAAATCCCTCCTTCTCTCTTCCTGTCCCTCTCTATCAGACTTCCCCAGACTCCCAACATCTCCATGGCTAATCCTGGTCAGCCAACTGCTGGTTCCGTCTTTGATTCCAGGTGGCTTTATTGATACAGTGGAGTGGCAGCGTGAACAATTCTTCCACAGCACACATCCATGTGGTGCTGTAGTTGTGACAGTCCACACTAGTGCCGAGCACAGGCTCGCCTGAGAGGAAAGCCGTCAGCACATTCGCTCCGGCACTTCCTGTGCGTCAGCCTGTTGCTGCTGCAGGCCCCGTTCAGAGAGTGTCCATCCACCAGAGGAGTCCCGAACACAGACCCCACACCACCCACAGAGTCTGGCTCTGGACCAGCACAGAAGTCAGGGAAATTCAGCTTCTGCAGCAGCAAAGCATCTTGGAACCTTTTTCCTTAGTGCAAAAGACTGCACATAACTCAGGGTCCTCAGGCAAAACAGCAGCAAGCCAGTACCTCAGAGAACACTTTATTTATTGTTTTGGTTTTTCAAAACAGTTTCTCTTGAAACTCAGAGATCCGCCTGCCTCTGCCTCCTAAGTGCTGGAATTAAAGATGTGCACCCATGCCTGTCTAGAAAACACTTTAGAATGACCAGAATGAAGCCAGACATGAGAGCAAATGCCTTTAATCCCAACACTCAGGAGCCAGAGGGGTAGGAAGTCATGGTGAGGAGAGGCAATCTCTTCTGGGTAACATGTTTCTCCACTCTCAAGGAAGAAGGTACCTGCTAACGGGCACCAAGTCTATATCCAGTTCTTCAGATGTGACGTCTAGTCTGTTCCTCAGCACTGAACAGGGCTGAGGTACAGGCGTCAACTGGAAAACAGGCGATGAGAGGACAATGGCAGAACAGAGACATCATGATGGAGGAGCCCAACCCAGTCCTGCCTGGCAGTCCGCTGACACTGGTTCCCTAAATGGGATTAGGCCCTATGCCATAGGGTGTGTGGAGTGTTTGCAGGCAGGAGCTCCCTCCCTCCCCACCCTGGGCTGGCTGACAGGTTTCTCATTCCCAGCTCCTCTGAGGTTAGTGCCATATTCTGCCTGGAGGCCTGTTAAAATGGCATCTGCCTAGGATGGGCAGACTGTCCACAATGGCAGTTTAACTGGGTTTCTCTCACGGGCTCTGTGGGCTTGTATTGTAGTCAGTAGGCTCCCTGTGGGCTGGAGAGGGGAGGGGCTTGTCTGGAGTCTGGAGCTAGTTGGCTCTTTCCAGTAATACGTTTGCTCACCACCCCTGAACAAGACCCCCTCGTGACTCTCCAGTGATCTGTTTCAGGTACGACGAGGAGCTGGCCCAGGGTGACGGGGCTGACAGAGAGCTCAGGAGCCGCCCCGGCCAGCCAGTGGGGCCCAGAGCAGGGCGCTCGAGAGAGTCGGGGAGAAATGTCCTCACGACCTGGAAGTGACCAGCAGTGGGAAGAAAGACCCCCTGCCTTCCTCCAACTGCTCCACCCAGACTCTGCTCAATACATATTATTTTGGGATTTCCTTTTTCTAGAGTGCTTTCCCGAGCCCTTGTAAATAAAGACACTCTGCAAGGTGGAGGACTCCATGTCATCAGGGCTCACATATGCTCTTGAAAATGACAGTGTGTGATGGAACATCCTTTTTTTAAAGATTTATTTTATTATTTTTATTTTTTTGAGATAGGTATCCCTGGCTGGCCTGAAACTTGTTATGTAGACCAGGCTGGCTTGGAACTCTCAGAGGTCCACCTGCCTCTGACTCCCAAGTGCTGGGATTAAAGCTGTACACCATCACATCTGGCTTTATTTGTGTGTGTGTGTGTGTGTGTGTGTGTGTGTGTGTGTGTGTGTGTGTGTAGCACCCAAGGTAAACACAAGAGGGCACCAGATTCCCCAGAGCTAGAGTTACAAAGTGGGTTCTGGGAACGAAACACTGGTTCTCTGCAAGAGCAACAAGTGCTTATAAATTTGAGCCATCTCTCTAGCCCCCTGATGCAGCTTCTTAAAAGGCTCACATTCGCCGGGTGGCAGTGGCAATCGGGAGGCAGAGCCAGGCGGATCTCTATGAGTTCCAGGCCAGCCTGGTCTACAGAGCGAGATCCAGGACAGGCACCAAAACTACACAGAGAAACCTTGTCTCGAAAAACAAAACAAAAACAAAAAGGTTCACATTCATTAAACTTTTCACTTTGAAAAAGGTTAAACAGTTAAACAGACAAATTTCAAAAAGGTTAAACGTGACATGTTTCCTGGAGCGCTGCTGCCGTGAAAAAGTTTAATCTGAGAGCCATTCCGCTTCATTCCCTCACTTCATTGTGGAGCAGACAGGCATTCACCTCTACAAGGCCCCTGCTGCTGTCCTGGGGGACTAGTTTCTGTCGCTTCGGTTTGGAGACAAAGCACAGTGGAGCAGGTGAGCCTGGACAGATCCTGAGGGCAGGTTGCTGAGGCTCAGGCATCTGGCTTTCACAGCACCGCCAGCAGCAGTTTACAAGGAGCTTCCCTGGACACCAGGGCCTCGGAGTACTGTGGGGAGAGACGAGCTGTCACACACATAAGCCCTGCTTGCAAGTGGGTTTGTATTTGTTTTGTTTTTTGAGACAGGCTTTCTCTGTGTAGCCCTGGCTGTCCTGGAACTTGCTCTGTAGACCAGGCTGGCCTTGAACTCAGCAATCCGCCTGCCTCAGCCTCCCAAGTGCTGGGATTAAAGGTGTGTGTGCCACCACTGCCCAGCACAACAGCCTTTTCCTGATAGTCACATCTAACACCTGTGGCCTGCTATGTTAGTCACTACCTGGAACTTATGATAAAAGACCCCTGTGCTCAGCTGTGTTGGACAATAGATGCACATCATGTGTGCCCATGTCTCCCTACACATGTATACACGTTTTTAATGTGTCAGTGCTAATAAAGGAAAGGTCTTCTTCAATGTGTTTGGTGCCATGTAAGGTGAGAGACGCAGTCATACAGGGGATGTTCAGCCAGAATCTGAAAAGGCTGCAGTTGGGGCACGTGATTTTTCCATGTGACTTCCTGGGCAGGCAAGACACACTCTGTGCACCCCACAGGGGCAGCGCTGTGTGCTGGTGACGGACTCGGAGCCGGCTGAGAAGCCGGGCTCTGTGTTTCTTAGCCGTGATCTGTGTAGTCCCATTGGCTCTTGGGACTTTGGTTTCTTACAATATAAAATGAGAGAACACGGTGTGGGGACTGTCAGGTCCCAAAGAAACTCAGAACAAATGGCTAACTGTGGTGCCTGTTAGCATGCCAGAGCGCACACTGGCGGCCAGGCTCGCTCAGCCCTTGCGGCTACTCTCAGCTTTTCTCACCCTGCCCCCTCCCTTAAATCTCCCTAGCCCAAGGGCATCCCTTCGCTTCACCAGCTTCTCATTCCTGTAGAAGGCTGCCATTTCAGCTACACACTCTTTGTCCCGTGCCCCTCTGTCCCGGCCCTCTCTTCTCTCGCTCCCCCCACCCACCCATGGCTCAGTTCAATCTACTGGCCAAGTTCAGCCTACTGTTTCCTCTCCCGGCTCTGGACTCTTCCAGATGCCTCTGGCTGTTCTCTCCCTCCTACCTACAATAAAAACCTCCTCCCCAGCCATACCTTGGAGCAGACATATCCTCATCTTCACTCAGAGATACACGGCTGTAATCCCACACTGGGGAGGTGAGGGTCGGATACTCACCATGCATTCAAAGTCAGCCTGCACTACATAGCTAGACCCTGTCTCAGATTCCTCGACTGCAGAATGGGGGTTAGCTGAATTTTCCTCAAAAGTAACAAGGGCCACAGGCTATACCTGGCTCACTTCCCTCATGGTCTGGCTCCAACTTGCTCCTCTCCTGAGACAGTGAGTTGCAAGGCTCATGGCCCCCCACCTCTGCCCTGCCTGGGGTGGTGAGATGACTCCCGCTAAGTTTAACCAGTTGTGTGCCTGCTTGGTTCTTTTGTTTTGTTTTGTTTTTCGAGACAGGGTTTCTCTCTGTAGCTTTGCGCCTTTCCTGGAACTCACTTTGTAGACCAGGCTGGCCTCGAACTCACAGAGATCCGCCTGCCTCTGCCTTCTGAGTGCTGGGATTAAAGGCGTGCGCCGCCGCCGCCGCCACCACCACCCGGCGCCTGTTTGGTTCTTACAGTCTTCCTTCTCAGGAGGTCTGGAGAGGGGGAGTCCCTGGCCAGGCAAGCTGACCCGCTGAAGGACTGAGGATGCTCAGCTGTTTTGAACACGTGATAGGCAATTTGTTGATGGCTCGGTTGCTAGGTGTGAGGCGCTGCCAAATGGATTTGTGTCAAAGATTGACTGTTGCCGTGGTGACATCATACTCTGGGGCAGATGTTTCCTCTGCACACTTCCAGAACACACACCAGGAGGAAGCGTGTGATATCAGAGCGGGCCTTGAGGAACCACGAGGATGGGAAACAGAGCTGCTTACTGCCCAAGCCCATGGCTCAGGCACTCACCCCTTTTGGGACTGTCCTGGATCACAGTCCTGTTACTTTCCCCTCATAATGGGTGGGTCCCAGAACCTGAACAACAGTGTCTGGTTATGTCCATGACCAGATACGTGTGAACTATCCCAGGGCTGACTTACTGTCTACCTGCTTCCCACAGGGGCTGCTGTGGCCCCCCAGGCCTTGAGATAGCTCCTCACTCTGCCTTCCTTCTTCTCTGATGCCGAGTCTCTGCTAGTGTAACCATTTGTCTTGGGACTACACTTGTCCAGCAGTAGCTTTTTCTACAATGTGGCTCTGCCACCGTCCTGTGGTTGGGCCAGTCCTTGGTCCTCTGGTCCAGGCTCCTGCCTGCCTGGCTCCCTGTACAGTGTCATTGATCTCAGGTTTACCTATCTCTTCCTCTTCTCTGCATGGGTTATGGGCCATCCTTCTCCAACAAAACAGCACACTCCCTCTGGGTGACACTGTCACTTCCGTGTCAGGTCATGTTCGGGGTAGGGGGCAGGCTGGGTCTGCTGCAAAGCTAAAATGCCCTGCCATTGGGTTCCTGGACATCCTAGTCCTGGCCTAGCACCTAGATATTCACTGTGTTACTTAATGTGAACTGTGCCAACCGTTCTTGTGCCCTGGGACCTTTCAGGACCTGCTGTGAGGGAACAGTGGCTGTTTCTTTTATGGTTCTTGGCAGCCTCAACTGGATCTGCAATGCTTTGAAGTTAAAAACAGCATTCTCTAGGAACAATTTCTAGTTATGGAATAAAGTATTACCTAACCCTAGAATATAAAGTCAAATCAATCTAATATCTTACAAGAAAAGAGAAACAAGAGTCCTCCTTTTGGACCCCAAGAACGGCAGCCTTTTGCCCCCTGCCAAGGTAACTGGAGCTGTTAGCAGGAGCCAGTCTCTGAATCTGCAGCATGCCCTGCATACAGCCATGCCCTGCATATAGCCATGCCCTGCCTGCCACACATGCTTCTCCCCACCAGGTTTAACTAATTCGATTTTTGTTATAGAATATTATTTTAAGGTCTGTTGCTTTTGTTTATGCTGCATTTGTTTAGCTCTGTGAAGCTGTGTTACTGTGCCTGTCTAAAACACCTGATGGTCTAATAAAGAGCTGAGCGGCCAATAGTAAGCCAGGAGAGAGAAATAGACAGGGCTGGCAGGCAGAGAGGATAGATAGAAGGAGATATCTATCTGAAAAGAAAGTAGTAGCCAGAGAAGGAGGAGGAATCCAGGAGACAACCACCCAGCTACACAGCAAGCCTCGGAGTAAGAGTAAGATTTACAGAAGTAAGAGAACGAGAAAAGCTCAGAGTCAAAAGGTAGACTTTTTTTTTTGTTTTGTTTTGTTTTTTTGTTTTTTTTTTGTTTGTTTTGTTTTTCGAGACAGAGTTTCTCTGTGTAGTTTTGCACCTTTCCTGGAACTCACTTTGTAGACCAGGCTGGCCTCGAACTCACAGAGATCCACCTGCCTCTGCCTCCCGAGTGCTGGGATTAAAGGAGTGCGCCACCACTGCCCGGCTAGACAGGATAATTTAAGGAAAGCTGGTGAAAAACAAGCCAAGCTAAGGCCGAGCATTTATAATTAAGAATAAGCCTATTGTGTGATTTATTTGGGAGCTGGGTGGCATACCCCTCAAAAGAGCAAAAACAGCAACAGATTTTTCTCACTTCTTCGGCACTTTTTGAGGGTCAGGGTAATGAAGTTTGAGAAAATTTTACTCTGTAGTCCAGGTTGGCTTTAAACTCACAGCAATCCTCCTGCCTCAGCCTCCCAAGTGTTGAGATTACAGGTGACAGCCCCCATGCCTGGCTGATTTTTCTCATATAAAAATGCCTTGTGAGTTAAAAAAAAAAAATTTTTTTTTAAAGGGCTGGTGAGGCTGGAGAGATGGCTCAGTAGTTAAAAGCACTTACTCTTCCAGGGACCTGGTTCAGTTCCTAGCACCCACACAGTAGTTCACAACTGTCTGTAACTCCAGTTCCAGGGGATCTGACAACATCTTCTGAGCTCCACAGGCATCAGGCACACATGTGGTACACATGCATACATGCAAGCAAAACACTCAGACACATAAAATAAACCTTAAAAAAAATTAAAAATCCCCAGGCATAGTGGCACACACCTTTAATCCTAGCACTTGGGAGGCAGAAACAGGAGGATCTCTGTGAACTTGAGGCCAGCCTGGTCTACTTAGGGAATTCTAGGGAAGCCAGGGTAACACAGAGAGACCTTGTCTCAATTAATAAATTAATTAATTTAGATAAATAAATAATCTAAAAAAAATTTAGCCAGGCGGTGGTGACACACACCTTTAATTCCAGCACTTGGGAGGCAAAGCCAGGCGGATCTCTGTGAGTTCGAGGCCAGCCTGGGCTATTAGAGTGAGTTCTGGGAAAGGCTCTAAAGCTACACAGAGAAACCCTGTCTCAAAAACAAACAAACAAATAAAAAAAGCTGATTAGAAACAAGCCAAGCTAAGGCCTGGCATTTATAATTAAGAATAAGCCTCCATGTATGGTTTATTTGGGAGCTGAGTGGCGGGCCCCCAAAAGAGCAAAAACAACCAACAGCAGAGCTAGATGTCAAGGATCACCAAGGCCTTACCATCTCCTCCATCACCCTGCTGCACAGGGACACTGGAAGCCTGTCCAGGACAGAGGCCCCATGAGTAGCAGCAGCTATATTCTACCCACCCACGCCCCTTTGTTTTTTGAGACAGGGTTTTTCTGTGTGCCCCTGGCTGCCCTGGAACTCACTCTGTAGACCTGGCTGAACTTGGACTCAGAGATCCACCTGCCTCTACCTCTTGAGTGCTGGGATTAAAGGTGTGCGCCACCACCACCCAGCATATCCATACTATTTTTAATTGTGTTTGTGAGTATGTGCACATGACCACAGAGGTCAGAGGTCCCCTGGAATTGGAGTTACAGAGAGTTGTGAGCTGCCTGATGTGGGTGCTGAGAATCAACCTCAGGTCCTCTGGCAGAGCAGCAAGTGCTCTTAACCACTGAGCCATCTCTCCAGCTCTCTGTTTAACTTTTTCATTGCATTTATTATTACTGTGGCATGGAGTCCCTAGTGCCATACAATATCTTGAACCTGGCCCCTGAGTCTGTTTCTGCAAGGTACACCCTTCAGGACACACTTTCCCATTAAAAACAACAATAAAAACCCTCATGTCTTTAGCATGAGGACTCGGAAGGAGGGTCTCTGCAGATGTAAGGAGCTCAAAACCTACTGACTGATTAGGAGAGGACACCACACATGGAGAAGGCCATGCAAAGACAGGCGGAACCTGAAGTGAAGCGGCCGTGAGCCAAGGCATGCCGGAGCTGCTGTTGCCTAGAAACAAAGACAGGTTGAGAGGGAACAGTGCCTTGCAGACACCAGGTTATGGGCCTCAGGCCTCCTGAATCATCCAAATATATTCCTGGGTTTTCAGGCCACCATGTTTGTAGTCATTGGTTCCTGCAGGAGAGAAGGCTCCAGAGACTTTGTCCCTGAGTCAGTAGCTGCTTAGTGACGGTGGACGTGCCTGCTTGGGTCTGTCCACGTGTCCTCAGGCTTTATTCCCCCTGACCCTGGCTCTGCAGCTCTGAAGTCACCTGCAGCACACTGTTGATCTTCTTTCCCAGCCCAATTTCTCCACCCAAAGCTGACAGCTTACGCTCAGTGCACTGCCCTGGAATCCTGTCCCTCTCAGCCGCCAGTACCCCGGTCCACTTTTACCTCTTGCCTTGGGTTTCTGGGATCTCAGTGCCCCCCTCTCTCACATACACACACACACACACACACACACACACACACACACACACACACACATACCTTTGAACTCCATCCAGGAACCAAGTTTTCTTGATTTTTATTACCCATCGCTGTCCCTCTGTCACCCTGTCCCCTGTCACCCGTCCCCATTCCTCTGTCTCCACACCCCTTCTCTCCCACTCCCTCCAGCCCCACCCTTCCCTTCAGAATGGCAAACCCAAGGCAGGGCAGGCCTCTACTTCTGGGACACCTGGTGGCACTCATGCAGTTTGTCAGCAGAGGTTGGGGACACTGAGCCATCCCCCCTCAAGTAGACAGAGGGCATGGGCAGGAATGGCAGGCTCTTTCTTCGCGGAGGGTACCTGCTGTGGTTATGGACTTGGCAGGCTGAAAACAAGTTGTTAATTGACTCATCTCAACCAGAACCTCTTGGCCCATTTCCATTCTGGCCGGTCCCGTTGCTGAACTACTCAGCCTGCTGGGTACCTTGCTTCAGGTGCGCCCCATGGGATCGTTCTCTCTCTCTCCCCCCTTACCTCTGAATTCCATCCAGGAACTAAGTTTTCTTGATTTTTCCCACCCTATTGCTGTCTCATCTGGCACCCTGTCCTGTTCTGTAGCTTGTCCTGGTCAACTTTTGTTCTAGACGTCCGGCCCTAGCAGTCTGGAACTGCCGCAAACAATGTCAGGTGGTGAGTTGAGGGAGAGACCAAGAGGTGCCACTTTGGGGGTGGGGTGGGGAGGTCACCACGGGCTGCTCCAGGTAGAGAGAGCATGGGTGGGAGGCTCCTGGCCTCTGACATTGTGAGCTCTCTTGCTCTCTCTCAACACAGGGTTTCTCTGTGTCCGGTGTCCTGGAACTCCCTCTGTAGACCAGGCTGGTCTTGAACTCATAGAGATCCATCTGCCTCTGCCTCCCAAGCGCTGGGACATAGTTCTCAAGAAGAAAACACTGAGAGCCAGGAGTCGGCCTGGTCCTCATAGCTTGGTAGTTAATCCC
>CABHPR010091788.1:0-10668 GCA_902168415.1 Peromyscus melanophrys
AGACAACCTTGGGTGTCTTTCTTCAAGCATTATCCACACTGTTTTTGAGACAAGCTCCTCCGTTAGCCTGGAATTTGCAGAGTTAAGCAAGCTGGCTGGCTGGTCAGTGTACCCCAGACCTTCTTTTAAACTACTGTGTATTAAACCTAGGCCTCACATTTATTAGACAAGTATTTTAGTGCTAAGCTATATCCCTAAACCATTTTCAATTTTTTGAGTTAGTGTCTAAGCTGCCCCAGCAGGCCTTGAACTTGTGGTCCTCCTGCCTCAGTCACCTTGTAGCCAGGGTTACAGGCCTGTGCCCTTGAGCCCAGTTTTCAGTTTTCATTCTAATAGGGCATTTTCTGTTGTAGGTGTCCTGAGAGCTGGCATATAGCAGAATAATAATAACCACGCAACTTTGTATGTCCCGATACTCTCAGCCTTGTGCTGAGTGCCATTCTGCTCTCTGTGCATTGCCACTAACGATCCTGGGAAGGATTGCATCCCTTGGGGGCACAGTTACTACCCTACTATGTGGACACAGAAGCTAGCTAGCACCGAGAGGTTCCGGGCTCACTCAGGGTCCCTAGTCTAACCTCACTTTCCTTCTCCCCCACATGACTGTGCATGTGTACTCCTTTCTGGGGGTGACCCCCACATCTAGCTTTGTTCTTGACTTAGGCATCCTCTTGGGTCCTCCTGAGCTCTGCCCTTCCCACTGGACAGGGCTCCGCTGTGCTTGGCACGGCAGGAGCTGTGGAAGAAGGTGGCAGCCCAGCATACCAGCACACGCTTCCTACTGTCCCCGCTAGGGCTCTACTGGTGCCATAGAGCCTTCTGGGGAGCAAGGGGATCAGACCTGGGGGGCTATGTAGTAAAAGTGGTAATGGTTCGCTTGAAAAAAAAAGAGGACTCTTGGGGGGCAAAAGGCGAGAAGGAGCAGAGATGATATGGGGGCCAGGCTCAGATGCCAGCGGCTGGTTGGTGCCTCTGCATCCCTCACAAGGTTGACTAACCCATATCTAAAATGCTTAATCCCAAGGATCCTTCAGATTTAGGATTTTTTTTTTCAGATCTTATAAAATTTCTATGGACTTTTCTGGCTGGTCATCTATAGTCTAAAATCCCAAAAGCTCTGAAATCTGAACTGCTTTGAGCATCGTGTTAGGGGTGACTTTGGATTTTCTGATGAGGGATGCTCGAGCTATGTTCATTTGTAAAGCGATGATGACAAGGCTTAGGTGAGAATCCACTAAGGGCAGAGAGAGGATGCTTTTCCAGCCAGGGATCCCTGAATGAATCACCAGCGTAGTTTTTAACACAATGCCCTGATAACCATCCAGAGCCTGAGACGGCCAGAGCCATATCCCAGGAACTTATCCATTTAGTTATTCACGACAGGAAGAGCTGGTACCTAAGGAGGACATGGGCATGCCGCTGGCATGCTGTAGGTGCTCAATGATTCAAACTCCTCTCTTATCTATGTGATTTTATGCCACAACCATACAATTCTCCTTCCTGCTTCATGCGGCTCTGAAATCTTGCTCAGGTGCCCATCTCCCTTCCAGACCATGAACCCTAAGGACGGGAACAAGGCTCATTTGTGTCTGCATTCCCAGGCCCTTCTAGTAAGCGCTCAGCGAGCGTCCCCAGCAGTGAAGTCACTTTTGGATTCTCTAGAGTCTGAAGACAGGAATGACACCCTTGGCCACTGATGCCTGGATGACCACAGGGGAACCACTGTTCTGTAGGGTCAACAATACGTTCACAGCCGAGGAGGGGAGCCTGAGAGGCATGCAGCCCCTGAAGCAAGGGCTTCCAGAACTCTCTCCTCCCACCCTAGAACATTATCAAGGGGCCACAGGGAAACAGACACATGGGCTGTGACGTGGCACCAGCAGGAGCGGCTGGGAGCAGCCGGAGAGCCAGCCAGCGCCTGAGGCCTACCTGGTAGTGGGGATGGAAGCCCATGTACTGGTGGCACTGTTCACAGTGGTGGTACGTGTTGTATGCTGCATACTTGGACAGTCTCATGCGCGCCGTCTGACGCCGCACATACAGGTCCTCTGGCTTCCGGGACATCCCTCTGTCTGCAAAGATAGTCCCAGAGTTAAGGAGCATCAGCCCAGAGCAAACACCCCCTACCCCTGACTGCTGAACTCAGCTGAGTGCACGGCTCAAAATAAGTAACTCATAGGCAGGCTGCAGTTGCCCTGAGGATTGTCTCTCACATCCCTAGGCCCCGGGTTGAGGAGGACAGCGTCTCAGTGGCGAAACTAACAGAGGAGAACTCGGACTGCATGGTGTCACACTTGTGGACCTCAAAACACTTTTTAAACTCTTTGAAGAAAACTTTACATGACTGGGAAATAAAGTGACAGCATGTGTGGTTCCCAGTTTCTTCAAGCAACTTGGAAGGAATATGATTTTAACACTAGCCCTCCATTGGGGCTACCTATGGGAAGGGACTCCCCGGCCCCCTGCCCCACCTGTCAGTGACAGGGAGTCAGGCCAGCAGGAACCTTTTATCTTTTTGGAGACAGGGGTCTCATTATGTAGCCCAGGCTAACCCCCAACTCTTGATCCTCCTGCCCCAGCCTCCTGAGCGCTGGGATTACAGGCGTACACACCAGACCCAGTTAACAGGTAAGCTGTTTTTCCTGACATGACATTGATCAAACTTCCTCAGGCTACACTAATAATCCCACAGGCCACTCCCAGAAATGTTGGCTGAGGCTGCCCTTATATACCATAGAAGCCAGTGTCCCCGAGGAGAAAAGAGGAGGCTGAAGACAGGGGAACATATGCACCCATTTGGTGACAAATTCATAGACAGAAATACTCATTTACCCTCCATTAACCAAGCCTTCAACATATACTGACCACAAGTCCTTGGGGTTCTCATGGGCTTTGTGTGGTAGTTCTTCCCTTCTACCAGCAGGGGGCAGTCTCAGCGCTGAACCATCCCCAGCGGGATGCATCTCAACCTAGCTGACATCTATGAATTCACAAAAAGCAATGAAGCCTATGTACTTTGGGCAAGAGTGAAGTAAGAAAAATGTCTTACTTCACTGGCCAGATCTGGCCTCTCTCTCGTGGGTGGGTATGGGTGTGTTAGTTACCCACGTGTCCACATGCCCACATAGGTACATGCGGAAACTAGAGGTTGACCAGATGTCTTCCTCAAGAGCTTTTTCCATCTTATTTTTTGAGGTAAGCTCTTGGCTGAATCTAGAGCTCACCAGTTGGCTAGACCAGCTGGTCGGCAGGCCCCTGAGATCCACCTGTCTCTGCTGACTCGCCCCGCTACAAATGTGCATTGCCAGGCTCATCTATGTACATGGATGCTGAGGATCTGAACTCAGGTCCTCCTGTGTGAGCAGCAAGCATGTTACCGAACGAGCTGTTAATCTCCTCAGCCCCTGACCTTCACTCTTGATGCTCTGGTGATGTGAGCAAATCAGACTGGCATCTTCATACTTTGGGTCATGAATGATGTAATCAAAAGGCATCTTCTGGAAGAGCTCCAGGTCTGGCCAGGGGTCGGTGAGCTGGAGGTAATGCCAATCCGATTCCTCTTGGAGGCCTACAAGATTGGTAGAGAAAGGGACACATGAGACACAAGATGTGAGGATGTGTTATTTAACTGTGCCCAAGGATGGTGCGAGGAACTGAATCATTGTTGATCAATGGCTTCCTGGGGATCCCTACTGTATCTAGAAAGTTTCAGACACAGCCATATTTCAGGAGGGCTCTAAGAGACAAGGTCACACACTGCGATCTGTCTCCACCCAGGTGAAGAGCCTTCAGTCTGTCTCCTGCAGATGCGGGTTGCTCTCTGCCCCACATACTGGCTTCCAGTCCTCCAGAGTCCTGAGCCCTAGCTCATGCTACCTTCCAGCAACATCTACTTCATGCATGGCCCAAGCTCCTTGTCCTTGTGGGTTTCTTACTCTATCATCTAAATCACCCCAGCCTGGGTGACTCGGTTGGCATCGTTCCGCCTCTAGAAAGTACTGGAGCCACTGCTTTCCCCCTGCAGAGGTCAGTGACACTCACAGCACAGACCACAGTTACACTTGCCAGCATCCTCTTACACTAAGCCTCACACAGGCTTTTGCTGCTCGTCAAGGTGTGCTGGCTGAACGGCCAGCCAAAAAGTCTAGTTGGCCCAACTCCAGTTGCATGATATATTGATATCATGCATTATGGTGAATATGTAATAGAAAGTTAGAGATGCTAACTTAAATCTATGCCATATTTCTGGGCAGTAGACATGTCCACAAGGAGGAAAGAGTGCAGAGCTTAATAGGCTTTAATAGGCACCTCATACCCTGTGAAACAGCAAGTATCCTTGTTTTGCAAGGGGAAAAAAAAACCCTGAAGCAATACAGTAGTTAAGAAAATGGCCTTTTGGATTTGATGACGTGTATTCCAATCCTGTCCTCATCACTGGTCTATCCAAGAAAGCAAGATGACATAGATTCCACCATTCCCGGGTGTGAGAAAACCACAGAAATCATCAGCCCACAGAATGGCAGAGGGCTGGATGGGAGTCCCAGGTTCAAAGTTTCTCCTGATCAAGTTCAACCTCAGAAAGTGCTCCCAGGAGCCAGAATGGGGTAGCTGGTGGCCTCTGCATGGCAGTCAGTTCCCCTTACACAAGAGCACAGACTCTTTTACGAAGCCAAGACCATGAACCGCTGGACAGGATGTGAGGAGGAAACAGGGTAGGCCTTACTGTTAGCACCAGGCATGTGCAGAGAGATACGTGCCTTACTCAAAGCCAGTCTACTCAGCAAACAGGGAAACCAGACACCTCCTTCTCCCAATCTCATGTAATTCTTCCCCATTCCCAGATGCTGTCCTAGGTATTTGGTTGCCTGGGGAGCGGGGAAGCATCTGATACCTTCCCTGATGAAGAACTCCACATTCTTCAGGCCACAGGCCAATGCAGGCCAGTTCCTGCTTTGGTGCTGTCCAGCTAGGCTTCCTGTGTAAAAGGATACTATCCCAGCTCACAGGGCTATATGGAAGATCAAAGGGGACAGTATCTATCCTGACACTTGACATATGGAAAGTCCTGAACAAGCATGAATTACTTCAGCGTTAGCAACTCTATCCCTACAAAGTTCTCAAACATATCACTGAGAAAAAAAAAAAAGACAACAAGAAAGAAAAGGCCCCTGGAACAAGTCAGCTGTGAACCTGAGAGTCCATTCCGAAAGGGAGAGACACAGTGACCAGGGCCACTGACAAAGGTCGGTGGATACTTGCCCGAGCCCAAGGGTCACAAAACAACTCACTGGTATTGATCTCTTCTTCGTCGTAAACATCCACTTCCGTCAGCCGAATCAGCATCCTAGACAGGATGCTGAGGAACTGCAGGTAGGCACCCGTCTTCCCTATCTGTGAAGACACTAGAATCAGAGCCCAGTGGTAGGAAGCGCATGCGAACACACACACACACACACACACACACACACACACACATACACACTTAAAACAAAATTACTGTAGAAGGACCAATTATCAATAGACACATTGCAATGTTCTCAATCTTTTCAAAAATCCAATACCCTGTTTCCCATCCAGTAAATGGGTAAAAAGCTCTACAGCGCTGTAAGATCCAGCACTGTGTAGGTGCAGACTCTTGGGGGCTCCTAGAAAACCTGTTTTTTCCATTTTTTATGCATGTGTATGTATGCATTTGTGTGTGCATGCATGTAAAGGCCAGAGGTCAACCTGGGGTGCCATTCTTCACCTGCCACCCACCTCGTGTTTTGAGGTAGAGTCTCTTCATTGGCCTAGAACTTGCTAATTAAGCTAGGCTGGGTCTTCCCGTCTCCACCTCCCCAGTACTGTGACTACAAGTATAAGCCTCAAGCCTGGATTCTTATGTGGGGGCTGGGGCATAGAATTCAGGTCCCCAAGCTTGAATGACAAGCACTTTGCCAACAGATCCATCACTCCAACTTCATTTCTCCAATTTTTTAAATTAGAAAAAGTAATGTATCATCATTTTAGACAATGAGAAAAAATACAGATTGAGAATAAAGTAGAGTATTACTGATCCTGCCTCCCCCCTAAAGACAGTGAATTATAGATTAATAATAAAGTAGAATGTTACTGATCCTGCCTCTCCCCAAAGACAGTGAATTAGGAGCTAGCCTTCCCAAGATCCCTCAAGACAGGCTCACATGTACAGTGATTTCTTTCCTAACTGATATGACATCATGTGGGGGGGGGGCATGTGGATAACAAGTTTCTTAGAGAAATCTCATTGGCGGAATAAAGAGAACTCTTACAGCTTCTGTGGCTGAATTCTGGGATACAGTCATCCCCAGATGTGTTTAGCTGAGACTTAGCCAGGGGAGATTCACTCTGAGTCATGTCTCATCCTTCTAAATATTACTAAAATGAGTGATGGTACGTGGGTTTTGTGCATCTGCATTTCTTGGGATGGATTCCTGGAGATGAGCACTCTAGTGGAAAGAGAGCTCATGGTAAATGGTTAAGAGACTTTCAGAGCAGTCAGTGTGCACTCTTAGAGGTCACAAAATACTCTAAGCACCTTACACCTCTACACAGGCGAGATCAAATCAGGTGATACTTGAACAAAATCCAGTCCCAGGCACTTGGACCCGAGTCTTCTCTCAGCCTTCAACCAATTCTAAAGACCATGCCACCCTTCTCCTCCTCCCATGCCCACCACAAGAGACACACAGACCCTTGGGGTTCTGTGTGTGAATATGTCTGTGTATGTGTGAGTGTGCACGTGTACATAAAGACAAGAGGTCGATATTGGCTGTCTTCCTCCATTGCCCCCCACCACCTTATTTTCATTAACACAGTCTCTCACTGAGCCCGGAGCTCACTAATGCAGCTCTCCTAGCTGGCCAGTGAACCCCAGGGATCCTGTTTGTGACTCTCCAGCACTGGGATAATAAGTGTGTAGGCCACACCCAGCTTTTTATGTGGATGCTGAAGGCATGGGCATCGTGTTTACAGGGTGAGCACCTCACCAACTGAGCTGTCTCCCAGTTCTGTTCTCTGCGGATTTGTCAGCTAAAGTGGTCTATGTTGGCTACACAGTGAACTGAAAATGAGCTGAATCCAGGAAGTAAAGCCCCAGAGTCCCCATAAACAGTCCACCAAAACCTTCCAACACATACTGTCACTTTGTTCCTTATTGGAAAAATATCCAGAGACTGTGTGAGGGTAAAAGTCGAACTTGGCCTGAAATGACAAGAAGTTCCTATCCAGACGCCATCCCCATGCCTCACACCCATAGAGGAGAAAACTGATTGGCCGATGGAAGGAACCTAGCAAGGGATGGAATGTGAAAAGAGCCTTCCCATCACTCTGGGCCATCAGAGAGACTCTTCACTGTGATGGCTCGTTTTAATTGTCATCTTGACAATTACATTGGGAAGAGGGTCTTCTGCTGTTGTTTTTTGAGACAGGGTCTCATTATGGAGCCCTGGCTGTCCTGGAACTCTCTATGTAGACCAGGCTGGCCTTGAACTCACAGAGAGAACTGTTGCCTCTGCCTCCCAGTGCTGGGATGAAAGATGTGCAGCACACTTGGCTGGGAAGAGAGTCTTAATGAAGGATTGTCTAGATCAGGTTGGCCTGTTCTCACATCTCTGAGGGATTATCCTAATTACGTTATTTGATGTGGGAAGATGCTGTGGAGTAATTCTCTTGTACACTGTAAAGATTTGTCACTCGAATTGGTTTAATAAAACATTGATTGGCCAGTAGCCAGACAGGAAGTGTAGGCGGAGCAACCAAACTAAGAACACTGGGAAGAGAAAGGGCAGAGTCAGGAGTCACCAGCCAGATGCAGAGGAAGCAAGATGAGAATGCCACAATGAGAAAAGGTACCAAGCCATGTGACTAAACATAAGCAGAAATATGGGTTAACTTAAAGTGTAAGAGTCAGTTAGTAACAAGCCTGAGCTAATGGCCAAGCATCTATAAGTACTCTTAAGCCTCTGATTTGAGAGATTTCTCAATTTCTCCAATTATTTGAGAAGCGGCTGTTGGGTATTTGGAAATTGCTGTCCAGACTCAGAAACTTTAGCCTATAGGAAGACACAGCCTTAAGAGGGCATCATAATTCCCTAGGTTTGGGTCCTGAATTGTTGAAGAGTGGTGAAACCGAGCTGAGCACTAACCACACTTGGGTTCATGTCTACGCTCCTGACGGTGGGTGTGATTTGACTAGCTTCTGGCCATCTTGACTTCCCTGCTATGATGGATGGACGATAGCCTGGAACTGTGAGCAAAAACAAACTTTCTCCCCTGAGTCGCTTTATGTCAGGGTATTTTATCACAGTGACAGAAAGGACACCAGGACATCCATAGAAGGAGCGCTGAGTAAACCGGTGGGCAGCAGGCATGCACCCACCTGAGGCGGCCCACTGAGCAGCAGCCTGCGGGGGTGGAAGCTGTCCACCCGGCCTTCGGCTCTGTTGCCATAGTCCATGTGGCTGGGCCTGGGTACCGTCCACTGGCGGTAGTACAGGGACTGTTCGGTCGACGTCATCATCTTGCTGAGCAGGGGGCGGAAGGAGCTGGTCCACATGACAGAAGGGGAAGGCAGGAGGGAGGCCGACTTGGGCAAGCCGCTGCTGTCGGTGGACACAAGCATGTCGTACACCAGCTTAGGCAGGAAGACGATGGGTGGCTGCCGGCAGGCCTTGGCCATGGAGCACTGGGAGGCCTGGAGGACCAGGACATTGGCAGCGGGCACCGCGCAGGCGGACGATGAGCCCGAGGAAGAGGAGGACAGCTGGGAGGATGGGGCGGCTGGCATCTGCAGGCTCCGCCGGCCAGTCCTGAGGCTGGAATCAGGCTGTGGGGCCAGCCCAGGGCTGTTCCTGCTGGTGACTGTAGATCCCTGACTCACACGGAGCCGCTGTATCTCCCCGGGGGTCCTGCCCTCCTCTGCAGGGCCACAGGGTGGAGGTGATCTGGCCAGCTCTCCCTGTGGAGGGCCTGAGAGCGGAACCAGGGACTCGCCGTAGAGCACTGAGCCTACGAAAGAGAGGAGTAAGGTCAGAGGCACCCCGGGAATAACCCGGCACAAATACACAGTTGCTTCTGTGCCTGCCCCAGGCATGCTGGGAGGATTTAAGGCCAATATCTCCTCCACAGATGTCAAGTTCATTTCTAGGCTATTCTTGAGAGCCTGTTCTCACAGGTCCTGACGGGAAGCCTGGGATCAGCACATCCCTGGGTGTTCTTCCCAGTCCCTGAACTTGGGGGCAGCCCCGGTGCGTGACATTCCCTAGCGGGGACTCACCGGACGCTTTGGAAGAGAGGGAGGAAGATGCGGAGTCGTGGGAGTGTGAGCGTTCCCTCTTCACCGGGCTCCTCTTCTCTGAGGTGGAGCCTGCTTCAAAACACCCTGCAAACACAGAGGACTCAGCATCCCTGACCGTAGCCTGGCTTTCAGAAGTCATGAAGACATCATGCCTCTTTGCCCGTTTCTTCTCTCAGTCCTTCATTCACTGCTGCCATTTTAGCCCTGTCCCTTACACACACACACACACACACACACACACACACACACACACACACACACACAAATACACACACAAACACACACACACATACACACACACATACATTAACACATATACACACATACACACACACATACATACACATATACACATATACACACATGAACACACACACACACACACACACCAATCTCAGCTAGGCTGAGCTCACAGAGAAGTTAAGAAGAGACTAGGATGAGGTGGGTCAGGACAGGCCGGCGTGTCCAGTCACACCATAGACAACATTTAATACCATGGTCACAGTCATGCTAAAATTAGCCACCACACAGAAGATCCTGGTGAGCAGGCCTTGCCATCTTCTAGGACAAGCGGCAGCCAGGAGGTTCTGCACTCTTGCCTCACGTCCCCCAGTCAGCAGACACGGAAGGAAGGGAGATTTACCCTCCTCTCTTTACCCTCTGTACCCTCAAATGCACAGCACATTTACATTATAGGCTTCTATGTTCTATGTGGTACTGTGGACCACAGCCAGATATTGCTCTTATTTGTGTGTCATATTAAAAATATGGCACCGGACTCTTGGAGTCCACAAAGGATGCTGGCCTACTCCCATAAACTTCAACAGCATTAAGCGTAACAGTGGATGAGTTGATTTCCAACAGAGGGAACAAGCGAGTGAATCCTACCAGCACTGAAAACAAAGCATGAACTGGAACCCTAAGACGCCACCGTGTTCTTCCTCTTCTTCAAGAATTCTAGATGTTAAAAGAACCGACAGGAGTGCCCATCTTCCCACACCAGAATGACAGAGCAGGGGAGAATGGCAGAATCCGACTCTCATGAGGGTGCTGTCACTTAAAGGACGGCTGAGGAAGATTTGAGAACACCGGGGTAGAGCCAGGCCCCCTCACCTTCCATCCCCGCCTCCTCATCTTCATCTGTACTGCTTAACTTCTCCCCATCACTCTCCAAGGCCTCGTTCTTGGCCCCCTTCTCCAAGGGGGCATCATTGCTCACAAAGTAGGCAGCCAGGCCCAGTTCCTGCTCCAGGGCTGTCCTCACCAGGCACGAGGAATTGATTAGACGCAGGTCACAGTACCTCAGAGACCTGGGGAGAACAGAAGGTGTTCATCCATCGCGCGACTTCCGC
>CABHPR010091790.1:0-28728 GCA_902168415.1 Peromyscus melanophrys
TTTTTTTTTTAATAGTAGTATGTTTTTTCTCTTGCACCTGGTTGGAATTATAGAGCAGCTATTTAAAAATACTTTCTTTGTCCTTCAAAAATAAGGTTTTTCCCTCTCAGTCTTTGGGACATTACTTCTCCTTCACAGGTTTCAGCTATATATTAGTGGTAGTGGTGGGGGGCGGGGTGATGCCATAGTGAACTGACTAGTATGTCTGTCATAATCATGGGAATGTTGGCCGTAAGGATGATGATGGGTTGGGTGGTAATGCTGAGGATGATGATTCAGTAGGGGAAGACAGACAGCTTTGGGACGATGGCGGGTGAAGGTACTGATGAGAACTCAGGTGGGAAGACAAGATGAGGATGTAACTTACATTGAAAATACCAGGGCGGTGGTGGTGGAAGAGAAGGCACCTTGGGCATGCACTTGCTACCTATATACACACTTGGGATGGAGTGAGGAAAAAGTTAGGGAAAGTTTCTTCAGGTGCCTCCAAGGGACACTGTGCCACTTCTGCTTGGCTGCTGGTGTGGTCCCCACTGTCTAATAAGCCGAAGTTCTTAATGTTGTTCCTCTCATTTTCTGAAGCACAGGCGTTAACAAGCCTCCCGGGAATTCTTAGTTCAGAGCAGCTCAACTGCAGCGTAATTGGTCCAAGATGGAGGACTCCTGGGGCAGGAGAACCGAGGAGTGACTCCAGAACAGTGGGGTAAACTGGGAGACTCATAGCAAGAGGGGAGAGGGCTGAGACTTTCAACTAACATTACTTTAGTTTAATTGGGATTAGAGGCGGGCGGCTTTCGGTGTAATTGGCAGTTTTTATATCCTCCGGGGAAGTGCCAGGGTAATGCAGAGCTTCTGGGAGATTCTCGGTGACTCAGAGTCTGGGCCTTGTAACTGCACCTGCAAAGTGACACACTCAGTATCCGCAGGCAGGCAGGTCTCTCAGTTCAGGAGGCAAATGAGGCTGTCTCAGAAGCTTCCGCCCCCTTGAGCTGGCCTTGACATCACAAGTCAGTTACTCAGCATCAGGGACTGGCAATGGGCTATATCTGAAACCCCTGAAATTTTTATTGCCTTTATTTGTAATTTTTAAAAAATTTTTCCTCCACACAAGTAAATAGTAATGGAATCATTACAGTCAGCCAGTTCAATCCCCTTGTCAACACTAATTCTCACACCAGATTTCAAGGCTGCCTTCAGATTTTTAGAAATACTCACTTTTTTTGTTTTGTTTTTTTTTTTGTTTGAGCTAGACCCTGTTATGTAGCTCTGGCTCTCCCGAAAGTCACTGTGTAGGGCAGGCTGACCTTGAACTCACAGAGCTCTGTCTGACTGCCTCTGTCTCTGCCCCTGTCTCCTGAATGCTGGGATTAAAGGCATGTGCCACCATGCCTGGCCTTAGAAATATACTTTAACATTACATTGATAAGAACATGCAGAAATAGTTTCTTTCATTTTTTTTCCCATGATAGAGGCATACAATGGCTTATAACAGTGTGACATAAACGTAAGTGACAGGGACATAGCATCTTTGCTTCTCACCAAAGACATAGTACTTTTAATAGATTCTCCCGAGAGAGTGCTCGTCATTCTTAGAGTCTCATCACAAAGAATGTCAATTATTCAAACCAACCCATGAGTTGAACCAATTTGTCGCTGCCCCTGTTAGGATGAAGCCAGAACCCAGTCAGGGCCCCTTGTTGGCAACAATTTCATGATCACAGGATCAAAAGTGATCGTGATCAGCTGAGTATGGTGACACACGCCTGTGACCCGGCATTTGGTTGCTGGAAGTGAGAGGACTGGAAGTTGAGGCGCATCCTTGGCTACACAGCAAACTCGAGCCCAGCCTGGGCTATAAGAGGCTCCATCTTAAACAAACAAATGGCCATGCTAGATGACCATCAGGTCACATTGCCTCCCCCCCGAGGCCCCATCTTAAACAAACAAACGGCCATGCTAGATGACCATCAGGTCACATTGCCTCCCCCCACCAACATTAACTTTGGGAGGGGAAAGAAGAAAAACCATTTTTTGAAAATAAAAGTGGAAACTATAATTAATAAAGGGTTAACATTCTAAGAAGAAAAATCTATCAATGTAGTCAATATGTTATATTTCCCATCATTGTTGAAGTGGGAAAGCAGTCACTTTTTTTTCATGTTTGAACAACCGTAGGGGGAATTCCACTGATCACCAATGAGGTGGGGCATCTTTGTAGGTATTTATCAGCTATATTCTGATAAATACTGTTTTTGTGGGCTTTCTGCTCATGTCACTGGTCTACTTTTCCTACCTGTTTTGGCCCTTTGAAGTGTTACTTCATGTCATTAATATCTGTCCTTTCTGTGCCCCATATACTGCGTATATTTTTAGACATCAAGGGTAGGCATCTTGCCTCTCTTCATATTATATGCTGTAAATATTTTCTCCCAGCTCTTTTTCTTTTGAAATATTTTGTATTTTTTTGTTTATTAGATAGGTCAGTCTTTCCCTTATGGCTGTGTACCTGCTCTTACCCAGATTTACAGTCTACACCCTCAATTTATAAGAACATTCTAGGGGCTGGCTCAGTGGTTAAGAGTATGTAACACTCTCCTAGAGGACAATTTAGTTCCCAGCACCCCTGTCAGGCAGCTCACATCTGCCTGTAACTCCAGCTCTTTGGGATCAGATGCCCTCTTCGGGGTCCATGGGCACCTGTACCCACACACAGACACATCCACTCACACTTACATATAATTAAAAATAAATACAGCCGGATGGTGGTGGTGCACACCTTTAGTCCCAGCACTCAGGAGGCAGAGGCAGGCAGATCTCTGAGTTTGAGGTCAGCCTGGTCTACAGAACAAGTTCCGGGACAGCCAGGGCTACACAGAGAAAGCCTGTCTCAAAAAACCAATATATATATCCAATGCTTCTCATATTTTTCACTTTCATTGGGAATTTACTTTTATCATGGTGTAATATTTTTGCTTTATTGTTCCAGTAATATTAGTTAACTAACATATTCCTTACTCAATTGATTTAAAATTACATCATTACCTTTAGCAAATACTTCTGGTAATTATGATTCTATTTTGTACTTTATTATTTTATTGATCAATCCATCAGTTCATGTTACTAATAGGGAATTTTATTTCTTTTTTAATCTTGTTTTCCCCTTTGACTACTTAAAGATAGTTTTTAAAGGTATTCTAATTTTATGTGTATGGATGTTTTACCTGCATGCATGTCTGTGCACCATGTGCATACAGTGCCTATAGTAGACAGAAGAGGACATCAGATCATCTGGAGCTGGAGTTACAGAGGTTGTGAGCCACCATGTGGGTGCTGGGAACCAAACCCAGGACCTCTGTAAGAGCAGTGAGTGCTCTTAATCACTGAACCATCTCTCCAGCCCCACTTTTATGGACTTCCACTTAGTAATACGTTTAAAGTTAGCTCATCAAGTTCCATAAATAAACTTTTGAGGCTTAGAAGTGGTTTGGAGTTAATACATTTGCAGAAGTCACCTCTTTACAGAGTGGAAGCTTTTCATTCAGATGTCTGCTGTTTTCATTGGTTAGTAGAGCTTTTAGCACTCTTCATTTAAACCTTAAATGTTTGTCAATGAGCTTATTTCTATAAAATTTATATTTTGTAGCTATTATTGATGGTAGCCTTTTCAATCATTGTACTGATGGCTCAAAGATATTTTAGATATTTTTTTCTCTTTGTCTTGTATGTGACTTTATCTCTTAAATCTTTTTTTTTCTGTTTTGGTTTTTCAAACAGTTTCATGTGTAGCCCTGGCTAGCCTGGAACTCACGTTGTAGACCAGGCTGGTCTTGAACTTATAGGGATCCACTTGTCTCTGTTTCCCAGGTGCTGGGATCAAAGATGTGTGCCACCACACCCAGCTTTCTTAAATCTATTCATGTATGTTACATGGCTATGTTTTCTAATTTGGAATCCTTTTCACATTTAATGGGTGAGTTATACTTGGATATATTATTATTTTAACATATGGATAAATTTTGGATAATATTTTATTAAGGACACCTATATCTAGTATTTATTTTTAAGATTTATTTTTAATTATGCATATGGGTGTGTGTGTGTATGTGAAATGCACATGGGCATAGGCATCGATGGAGGCCAGAGGCATCTGATCCCTGGCCACTTGATGTGGGTGCTGGAGACCAAACTTGAATCCGCTGTAAGAGCGGTACATACTCTTAATCTCTAGACCATCTCTCGGCTCTATATCTAGTATTTGTGAGATAAAGATGCCCTTGAACTTTCATATCTTATGCTGTCTTTGCCCAACTATACCAACCTTATGATGAACAAGAACCAGCATCCATGCTTCCTGTGCTCAGGAATAGTTTGGGTAGTATGGGAAAACTTGTTCCTTATCTGAGCCCCAAGACTCATTTTATTATAATTAAATAATTAAGATTTTTTTGTTTTGTTTTGTTTCGAGCCAAGGTCTCACTATGTAGCCCTGGCTAGCCTAAACTCTGTATGTAGACCAGGCTGGCCCAAAGTTCCCAGAGATCCTCCTACCTCTGCCTCTCTGAGTGCTGGGGATAAGATGTGAACCGTTACACCCAGTATGAATTAAATTTTAAGAAGCATCTCCCCATGTGGTACAGGCTGGTCTTAAACTTGGGCTCCTCCTATCTCAGGCTCCTATCTAAGGGTTTTTGAAGTGTGGGTGCTTGGCTGACTCTCTCCTCAGCCGACTTGGGGCTTCTACTTCTTGGGACAATTTGTCCAGTTACATTTCATTTATAAAATCATGCATTTTATCTGTATTTTCAAATTTTATATAGTAACTTCTCAAAATTAAAAATGCCCCTAGTCTCTGTCATCCCTCCCCCATGTATTACTTGCCCATTGCTTAGACTTTTGAACATACTGGTGTTAAAACCCCTTTTTTGTATTTCATTAGTTTATGCATTTACTTTTATTCTCTTTATTTTACTTGGTATTTATTTAATCACTTTTTATAAAGTTTTAAAAGATTTACTTATTTTATTATTTTATGTGTATGAATGTTTTGTCTGTCTGTGCACCATGCCAGCTGATGGTGTCTTAGGAGGTCAGAAGAGGGCATAAGATCCCCTGAGGCTGGAGATGCAGGCGGTTGTGAGCTGCCATGTGGGTGCTGGAAACCGGACTAGTGCAGCCAGTGATCTCAACCACAGAACCTTCTCTCCAGGCCCTGCTTTTACATAGTTTTAAAGTTGAAACTTGTAGCATTAATTTTTACTTAAAATGCTTTTTTTTCCCCAAGTAAACACACTGATATCTATTCATTTCCCCTAAGTATTTCGTTGGCTGTATTTTACCTTTTTTTTTTGATATAGACTAGTTGTTGTTGTTGTTATTTGTTGGCATATACTTTATAATTTCAATTTTTGATTTCCTTTTAATTCCAAGAGTAATGTAAGTAGCTTTAAGTTTTCTAAGCATATATTTTATTTTGATTACATGCTACTTTGTGTGTGTGTGTGTGTGTGTGTGTGTGTGTATGTGTATGCGTGCACGCATGTGTATGTGCGTGTGTGTGCTGGAGACTAAACCCATGATGAAATCCACAGAGTTCAGCACAGAAGGTTGCTTTTCCAGCCTTCAGACTACATGTTGATATTCTGTTAGTCTACCTTTCAATACTGAGATTTTAACAATGGATCGCTATTTTTCTGTGCCTCCTACTGGGCTGTCTGTACAATGCCTTCCCCTAGTTCTAAGGTCTCTGACAGTTGTGGATATTTTGATTGTCTCCCTGATATACAAAGAAACACCAACCCAGTTGCTGAGTGGAGGCAATGAAAGCTGAGAACTTGGTCTATCTTCGAGGAAGGAATCTCAGTAGCATAATTTCACCACTAGTCATCCTGTCATCTAAACTCAGAAGCTCTTTCTTTCTTTCTTTCTTTCTTTCTTTCTTTCTTTCTTTCTTTCTTTCTTTCTTTTTTTTTTTTGTTTTTTGAGACAGGGTTTCTCTGTATAGTTTTGGTGCCTGTCCTGGATCTCGCTCTGTAGATCAGGCTGGCCTCGGACTCACAGAGATCCGCCTGCCTCTGCCTCCCGAGTGCTGGGATTAAAGGCGTGCGCCACCACCGCCCAGCAGAAGCATTTTATTAAACTGTCATCTTGAAGTGCCATATAATTTTAACTCATGCACAAATGCATAAGGATTGTACATAATGTTGAGTGTCATGTGTTGTTTCGATATATGTATTGAAATGCTCAGATCAGGTTAAACATGTCTACCTCTTTATCATCTGTTATTTCTTCAGGGCAAACTTTCAATATCTTCCTGCTAGAAGTCTGAGGCACACAAGACATAACTGTTATCTATAGTCACCCTATGATGCAACATCACCCAGAGCATTTTAATGCTGTTTAACTGTAACTTCATATCTACTGGCCAACCTTCTCCTAGCCTTCTTTCTCTTTTTCCTTGTCTTCAGCATTTCCCTTCCAGCCTCCATGATTGCTTTCCCTAGATTGCACATGCGAGTGAATTCACACACACACACACACACACACACACACACACACACACACACACACACACGTCTTTCTCTGCCTGGTGTATCTCCTTTGACATGATGTTCACTAGTTCCATTCATTTGATGCAAATGATAGATTTCCTCCTTCCCATGACAGAACAGCATTGCACAGTGTTAGGCAACATGTGTTCTTCATTAATTCATTAGTTGACAGACATGTAGGCTGCCTGTAGTTTCTGGACAACTGTGAACAGTTCTGCAATCGTCGTGGAAGTACAGCTGTCTCTGACATACTGATTATATTTTCATTCATTATATACTCAGGGGTGAGGTTGCTTGATCATGTGGTACTTGTATTTTGAACTTGTTGAGGGATCTGGATACTCTTGTCCACAATGGCTGTGCTAATTTTCAACCCCATCAGTAGTTTGCAGGGGTTCCCTGGCCTCTATGTTCTCAGAGCTAAAAACTGCATTTATATTCATTCCTTAACATTAAAAAAATTTAAAGACATACTCATTTTAATTTTATGTGTGTGAGTATTTTGCTTGCATGTGAGCATGTGCACCAGTGTGGCCAGTGCCTTCAGAGGCCAGGAGAGCCGAAGAGAGTAATGGATCCCCTGGAACTGGAGTTACAGGTGATTGTGAGCTGCCTTGTGGGTTTTGGGAACTGAACCTGGGTCCTCCATATGAGCATCCAGTGCTGAGCCATTTTTTTTTAATTTAAAAATATTTCTTTTGGTTTTTGAGACAGTGTCTCAAGTAGTGCAGGCCGCCTCCTACTTGCTATGAGGTAGAAAATGACCTTGAACTCCTGACCCTCCTGCTTCCACCTCACAAGGGCTGCGATTATAGATATGCTCATGTATCTGGTCATTATACATATTTTTAATTATTTGTCTTTAAATTTTCATACTTTTTACAATATTTATTGATCATATTTACTGTCCCTACTCTTCTCTCTAATTCCTCCCAGGTCCATCCGCCACAGCCCTCCAACTTCATGTCCTTTCTTTCTTTTTCATTACCCACCAAGTCCAATTGGTGCTTCCTGTGTGCTTATGGGTGTGAGGCCATCCGCTGCAGTATGGCCAACCTATAAAGGACCATATCCTTAAAGAAAACTGGCAGTCTTATGTTTTTGATTTTACTTTTTTCGGTATTGTTCATTTTTAAAACATATTAACATAATTGCTATTTCTGTCTTTTTTTTTTTTTTTTTTTTTTGGTTTTTCAAGACAGGGTTTCTCTGTGTAGCTTTGCGCCTTTCCTGGAGCTCACTTGGTAGCCCAGGCTGGCCTTGAACTCACAGAGATCCGCCTGGCTCTGCCTCCCAAGTGCTGGGATTAAAGGCGTGCGCCACCAACGCCCGGTTCTGTCTTATTTTTAAAATATTCTCTAGTGGGGGCTGGAGAGATGGCTCAGCACTTGGTGCTTTTGCAGAGGACCCAAGTTTGGTTTCCATATGGCAGCTCACAGGCACCTATAACTCCAGTTCCAGGGGATCCACTGCCACCTTTTGGCCTCCATGGACAAAAGGTAAGTACGCGGTGTGCGTACATACATGCAGGCAAAACACTCATATACAAAAATAAATCCTAAAAAATTAAAATTGCAGCTGGGCGGTGGTGGCACATGCCTTTAATCCCAGCACTCGGGAGGCAGAGCCAGGCGGATCTCTGTGAGTTCGAGGCCAGCCTGGGCTACAGAGTGAGTTCCAGTACAGAGTGAGTTCCAGGAAAGGCACAAAGCTACACAGAGAAACGTTGTCTTGAAAAACAAACAAACAAACAAACAATTAAAATTACATTTATTAATGTATGTGTGCTCGCACATGTGCCATGGCATACCTATGGAGGTCAGAGAATCACGTGTAGGAGTCAGTTCTCTCCTTCCACCTTGTGGGTCTCAGGAATTGAACTCACATTGTCAGGCAGGGCGGCAAGCACCTTTACCTGCTGAGTCATGTCCCCAGACCTTGTCCTGTTCTTCTTAGTCTTCATATTAAAGCTATGAATGGTTTATATGCCATGTTTATAGTGTTAGAGAATTTCAAATTTGTCTGCGTAGGAACTCCTGTTAGTGAGCTTTACAACTTTTGATATTTTCTTCATGCACATTATTACCTCCTTAAGTTTGGTGAACTTCCTTTAGTATTCCGTGTAGGACACATTTGGTCTTAATACATTCTCTCAGATTTTGCTTGTCTTGAAATGTCTTTATCTCACTGTATTGTCTAGTGGAGAGCTTTCTTGGGTACAGTTTTCTTGGCTGGCAAGTTTTTCTCCTTAGAACCTCATCTTGCTGTCTCCTGAAGACTTCTATCAGGTGAATGAGAACACCTTCATGTGTTATTTGATTTTATTTTTCTATTGGCATCTTGAGAATCCTCTTTTTATTTTTCACTTTGGAGGACTTCATTATTATATACATGTAGGCAGAAAACTCACACATGTAAAATAAAACAAATCTAAAAAATTAGAAAAGAATTTCTGTTCAAAACATAATCTCTTGAACAGCACCCTCTCCCCTGGGCTCCACATCCCAGCCCACAACTATGGCAGAAGACTCCTGCTCTACTGGAAGCCACTCTGGTACTAAGAACCCCAGCCCCACAACTCTAGCAGAAGACCCTTTCTCTGCAGAGGCTAAGCTGGTACTAGGAACCTCAGAGACAGCTGGTACCAAGAACCCTAGAGGCTACACAGGCTGCCCAAACCCCAGCCGAGACACCCTACTGAACCTGAAGACTTGCTGGTCACCAGAACCACAGGCCACACGGGCCAAAAGACCAGAGAGAAAACAGAAATCAAGGGGAAAAAATTCATTGAACAAAGATAAACTCAGAAATTGGCACCTAAACCTACAATTACCCCAAACCCAGATGACCAGAGGCCAGTGTAAGTGCACAATCACCGATAGCCAGGGCAACCTGGCACCACCAGAATCCAACTACCCTTCTACAGCAAGCCATAGATGTTCTAACACAAATCCAATCTTATGAAGATGATAGAGGCCTTTAAAGAGGAAATGAATAAATCACTTAACGGAAAACACAAACAGGTGAAGGAAATGAATAAAACTGTTCAAGACCTGTGTCTTAGTTAGAGTTTCTGTTGCTGTAAAGAGACACCATGACCATAGCAACTCTTATAAAGGAAAATCTTTAATTGAGGTAGAGGCTTACAGTTTCAGGGATTTGGTGCATTATCATCATGGCAGGAAGCATGATGGTGTGCAGGCAGACATGATACTACAGAAGGAGCTGCTGCATCTTGATACGCAGGCAACAGGAAGTAGACTCAGAAACTGGGCGGTATCTTGAGCATAGGAGACCTCATAGCCTGCCTCCACAATAACACACTTCCTCCAACAAGGCCACACCTACTTCAACAAAGCCAAGCTGCCAGATGAAATGATTACCTAATCATAAAGAAAACACAAACTGAGGGAATCCTGGAAATGAAAAATCTAGGTACGTGAACAGGAACTACAGATGCATCTCCTGTAACCAGGCAAGACTTCCAGTAGAAGGATTGGGATACGAATCCAGCCACAAAACCATTGACTTACAATTTGTCCTGCCTACAAAAGGTGCTGGGGTAAAGCTGGGGCAGAAATTGTGGGAGTGGTCAACCAATGACTGGTCCAGCTTGAGACCTATGCCACGAGAAGGAGCCCATGCCTGACACTGCCTGGAGGGCCAGGAACCAGAGACTAGATAGCCCAGAGACCCAGGACAGAACCGAAACGTGACTGGGAAAAAAAAAGAAAGAAAGAAAAAAGTCAATGAAATGATTTCTAATGATATTCTACTATACTCATAAATTGGTACCTAGCCCAATTGTCACCAAAGTGGCTTCACTCAGAAATCGATGGAAACAGATGCAGAGATCCACAGCCAAATGTTAGGTGGAGCTTGTGGAATCCTGAAGAAGAGGGGGAGGAAGGATTGTAGGAGCCAGAGGGGTCAAGGACACCACAAGAAAAGTCACAGAATCAACTAACCAGGGCTCATAGGAGCTCACAGAGACTGAACTGACAACCAAGGGGCCTGCATGGGACTGACCTGGGCCCTCTGCACATAGGTTAGAGATGTGTAGCTTGGTCTTTTTGTGGGACTCCTAACAGTGGGAGCAGGGACTGTCTCTGACTCTGTTACCTGCTTTTAGGACCCTTTTTTCCTACTGGGTTGCCTCATCCAGCTTTAATAAGAGGGGAGATGCCTAGTCTTACTGCAACTTGATACGCCATGTTTGCCTGATATCCATGGGAGGCCTGCCCTTTTCTGGAGAGAAGAGGAGGAGGAGTGAATGTGGTTGCAGAGGGGAGGTGAGATGTGGGGAGGGACTTGGAAGAGAGGAGGGAGGGGAAACTGTGGTCAGAATGTAAAAAAATATTTAAAAACATGAAAAAATAAAAATAAAACACCATCTCTCTATTAAATTTCTCTGCTAAGAGCAATTATTATTTCTCTATGTTTTCTCGAAGCTCATTGGATTTCCTTAAAGGTGAACTTTCTATTCTAGAGTTTGCACATATCAGTTGTTATATGGTTGATTGCTGGTGAAGCCATGGTTCCTAGAAAGTTTCAGACACTTTCCTAATTTCAGGTGATCACTCTGGATCTTTGTATTCTGTCATTTTTGTCTGTCCTGTCTCTGAACCTGTGGACACTGCCACCATGTCAGCACTAGATGGCAGGATAAGTCCAGGACTGCCTTGAACAGGCTGTGGCTGTGTGGCTGCTCCTGCAGCGCTAGGGTGCACACTGGCCAGGTTTGTCTCAAGTCTACAGCTCATATGTTATCCAGGATGGTGAGAGGGAGTGTCTGAAGAGGGGGTTCTGACCCTGTAGGCTTCTTTGTGAGGTCAGGGTAGGCTCATGTGTCACTGTCACTGGCTAGTGGTCAGGCACCACAGGATTCTGCTTAACTTTGGGCTTCATCATGGAAGGGCCAACCCCAGGCTCCCATGTCTGACTTGGTGGCCAGCCCCTTTTGTTTTCCAAAGAAGATAATTACACCCTCTGTGTCATGATGCCTGTGGTTGGGAAAGCAATGACGTGGGCAGCCTCATGGACATCAGTGTCACAAAATTAAATCATATTCAGAACCCCTACAGAGATCAGCACAACATTGCCCAAGATTATGTCCTATGGTATTATGGGCTGTATGCTGCTGTGGTAGATTTATGGCCTAAGACCACTGGAACCTGCCCCAGGTGATGCTGTCTGAGGGACAAGGACAAAAGGTCTCTAATTGGCTGTGGGCCTAGTGCAGAGTCTCTGCCAGCAGGGTCTAGTCCGTGGGCAGGAGGCATCACAGTTTTCCAAGTATTAGGTCTTATCAGCTTGTCCTGTGCTTACTTCCCTACCCTACCCCCTCCCCAAGTTGATTTTGGTTAGTGTTTTTATCACAGCAACAGAGAAGCAACTAAGACACATTCCCACAGGCCAATATGATGGAGGCAACTTCCCAAACATATTCACTGCCAGTGTAAACCAGGAATCCAACCCATGTGGTGTGGTGGTAACTTGGGGAGAATGTGGAACCTGGAGAGGATATGAAGCAGAAGAGTGGTCTGACTGGATGAATGATGGTGAGTGGCTGGGACTCAAGGTTGGAGGGCCATGGGGTAGGGCTGTTCTCAGTCTCCAGAATTGGGTGTTGGAGTTCAGACTTGTTCAGATCTTGGGGAATTCCAAGTTCTAAGAAGCTCATTAGAACAGTACCAGCATTACTCTCCTGGGGACCAGGGCTCCCTGGGGAAGAGTTTCAAAGGAGAGCTCTTTAGACTCCTCACTCACTCCTCACACAGAGCCTAAGAGCAGGTAAAGAGTAACAAGGGCACAGGAGGCACCAGAGTGTCCCTTCTGCCGGCCCTCGTCTCTCTACTGTCTGCAGATCCTGACATCCACATTGTCCTGGTACTTCTTTGTGCATTCATTTTCTCCACCTTCCTACCATTTCTTCTCTCTCCTCTCTCTCTCTCTCTCTCTCTCTCTCTCTCTCTCTCTCTCTCTCTCCTCTCCATCTATGTCTGTGTCTCTCTCCACACGCCCATCAGATTTAAGGTACGCAACATCTCCCTCAAGACAACTGGTCTTTTGTTGCCAACAAAGACCTGGAAATGGAGTGTGTCAGGAAGGCAGCAGATAGGTGATGGAAAAGGCTGACTGGACAACATATCGACAGCATATAGCATAGAAGAAGAGTTGAGAGTTATTTGAGGATCTCTTTCGATGTCTCCATGCAGATAACCGTCATCTAGTGATTTTCTCCATTATAGCCAGGATAGTATGGCTGAATTTTGCAACCTGTTTGCACCATTGCCTGCTCTCCATTCCCTCTTCTTTCCAGATTTGACACTGTATTGTGTATATACTAAGATGCACAGGTCATGATGAAAAAGTATTTTCTTAAATCAAGATTTCTAGTAAATGCTGTTGAATGGAGTGACTGGATGGATCTTAGAAATGAGACAATGGAAACGTTGTCACAGTACTCTGGGCATTGGAACAGGACCAGGTGAAGCTAGACAATAAGGGGATTGCAAAAATAATATCCTTAATTCTTGAAGTTGGACTGAACCTCAAGTCATACATATTGTGCAAGTCCCATTATCTCTTTTCTTCTTTTAATAAGAGCATTGACTCTGCCATGAAGTCTGTCCCCCTGCCGTCTCTCTCTCTCTCTCTCTCTCTCTCTCTCTCTCTCTCTCTCTCTCTGTGTGTGTGTGTGGTCTAACCTTAATCATCCCCTAATGATTCCATCTTGTAATTCTGTTCTATTGAGGATTAGGGTCTCAACATATAAACATGGTGTGTGTGGGGGGATACACAATATGAAGTCTGTGATGTATCCGGTTAGGTAGATTCAATGTGAAGCTCTCAACAGAAACAGGAGTTTCTGAGCTCTTTATATCCATTAACGGCCCTGAGTGTGAAGAAGTTTTCTCTAGTCAAGGTGAAACATGTTGCTCTGGTGACATTTATGCTCAAGTTTAAGTCTGGAGGCTGTGCCAAGTAAGTCTCCTTCATGCTTCTAACAGACTCTTCAGATGCCTCTGTGGAGACACAGGTGTAGAGATGTATTTAAGCCCAAGGCAGGCTGGTTCCAGGTGGTGCTTCTGTCAGGAGATGGCTTTGTTCATAGTTCTATTGCTCATTGTATTTGTTTTCCAACTGAGCATGTAAGAATGTTATCATGGAAAAACTCAGAGTCATCTGTAGGTTTGCCAGCATCCTCCTTAGCTTAATTTTTGCAGAGAAAAGCATCCCTGATTAGAGTATCCCACCTTCTTTCCTCATGCCACAGCCTGTCCAGCATCTCTCTAAACATGGGTTTCAGGCACAGTGGATTTACATTACCAATATGTTTGTCCCACTGGTGAGGAAAGGGGTCAGTCAGCCTTATGCTTTCAAAACAGCTCCTAGGGTGGAGTCAAGACCGCCTGCTTTCACAATTTAATGAGCTGTATTGGGCACAGTAATTGACACCGGAGATACAGTAGTGCATAAAACAAAGCCTCTGTCTAGTTAGGGCAGCAGACAATATTAGATAGATGCATTTTTGTAAGAAATATAACCAAGGAAAAGAGACTGTGAGGGATGGCTGCACTCAGGAAAGCTCTTGAGAGAAAGGGGTCTCTACTGAAATGACAACTGGCGGACACGGGAAGGAAGTGCATGCAGCTCTACCTGGAGATGCTGAGGAGAGAAGTGCAGGGAGTAGATGCTGAGCTGAAGATCCACGGGGAACGCCTAGTCAGCACTGGATGGAATGGAGTGGATTGCAGTAGCAGTTTTATGGCATGAACAATGGGGACATCAGTGTAGCTGTGACCCCGAGCAGACCACATGCTAAAAACCAAGAGTGCATTTGGGGGCATGGTAAGTTTGAGGTGACTGATTACTGGGTATCCAAGGAAGGACTTCAAGTAGGCTCTTGTCACCTGACATTCAGGTGAAGAGTCTTGTTGAGAGACCTAAATATAGAGATGTATTTAAGCCCCAGATTGGCTGGTTTCAGATGGCTGCTCTTGTCAGAGACAGTTTTGTATATGTTTGTCACACGTTGTATTTCTTTTCCTAGTGAGCACATGAGGGATGTTGTAAAGGAAAAACTCAAAGAGTCATCCATAGTTATGACGCAAGTAGACTTTAGAGTCTCCAATCTGATGGCAACATTTCAATGCTCTGCATCCATACTCACCTTTACCTCTCCCCAATCAACCATGGAGGAAGGGGCTTCCTCTGATGATAGTGTGGTCCCTCCTTCTCTAGTCTTTATCTACCCTTCCCTGACTCATCAAATCCATGCTTCATCATTGGTCTGTCGCTCTGTTGTGTTTCAGGCTTCCTCATTAATTCCCATCACTAGATGGGCCGTGGTCCTCACATCATAGCAAGCTGCATTTCCTTCACCAGGAAGCTCTTGACTTAGGACTCCTTTCCATCCTGTGTCAGAGTCTCAGAAAGCCAGCCTGGACTCGTTCCTCTTAACATGATCTAGATCTAGTTTTCCGGAATTTCCTAGGTGCTAATGTGGCAGAACTCTGCCTCTTGTCTCATTTGATACCTACACACATTGGGCCACAAAGACCTTTTTTGAGGACTTTGTCTCACCTTGGGTTTTTGTATCACATGACATCCTTTGTTGGCTCCCAATACCATGCTGTTCCCTGTGTTTTCTCCTTGAGGCTAGCCTTTATGGTTTTCCAATGTTCTACATTCATCTCTCTTCCTTCATACACTCCCCTGTGGCCCCATCACCTCCAATTGCTTCAGCTCTTACTAAAGTGCCTACAACACTGATTTCTTCCTCAAAGCTGTGTCTTCCATTCTAGATACAGATGTCCACTGGAGGCTAGAAGTTCCATAAGCTTCCTAAGCCACAAACTAGACCCACTGTGCATCTCATTCAGATTTCCACTCCTGTGTTGTTTATCTCAGTGAATGGTACATCATCCATGTCCGCACTTAAGTACACCCCCTTCTCATCCTTGGAATCCATCTTTGATGCCTCTCTTTCTCAGCATTATTTAATCACAGATCTAAAACTCTCCTCTCTAATGCCTGCTTTTCATGTCTATACTCCCAGTCTTAGTTCCCATTCGTATCATTCTTTCCTGAATAACTGCATCTTCCCCTCCCCTACAATGTATTCTCTCCACTATTGCCAGAATGATTGACCCCAGATAGAGAATTGATACCTAATCTATTCTTCCCTCCATCATTGTAAGGTCCACCACCTCTAGCCTGTTTTGCAGGGCATGATGGTCCCTCCATGCTCTGCCCTTGCCTACCTTTCCTGCCCTAACTCTTGTCTCACTTAGCTCTTGCTTCATGATGTTACAAGTGATGACCCTCTGCACAGCATACCCTCTAGACATCCCTATAGGTGGCATCAAAGATCGGAGTCTTACCTGCCACAGGAAGCCTCCTGTAACCTTGCAAATGGAATTAGATGTCTGCAATAAGAAGGGGAGACAGTACACATTGTTGCCCTTTAGTGTGTCAGCTTCTCATCCCTGTAGCCCATGGCTTCAGTCACCACCAGAGCACACTATGAACAAGATGAGGTAAGGAGGGAAGAAGTCCCAAACTGATTGGTACCATCTTGATGATATCTATATTCTATTTCTCATGAGCGTTTAAATATCTTTTTTTTGAGACAGTTTCTCTGTGTAGTTTTTTTAAAAAGATTTATTTATTTATTATGTATACAGTGTTCTGTCTGCATGTATCCCTTCAGGCCAGAAGAGGGAGCCAGATCTTATTACAGATGGTTGTGAGCCACCATGTGGTTGCTGGGAATTGAACTCAGGACCTCTGGAAGAACAGCCAGTGCTCTTAACCTCTGAGCCATCTCTCCAGCCCCGAGCGTTTAAATTTCAGTTGCAGAATTCTTTTACTGTTTTTAGTTTTTAAAAATCCAGCTTGATCACACAGTTGATTTGTATGCTACATTTACATTTAATGTAGTTTCTGTTGCAATTAGGTCTGAGTTTAATAATTTTACTACTTGATTGGTATTTGTCTTAAGCATTCATTTCTTTTCTCTTTTAAAATTAATTTTCATGGGTGTGTATACATTGTACATGGTACTGGGTTACATAATATTTCCATACATGGGTATAATGTACTTATAGTGTATTTTCTCTGTACCCTACTTTCTTTTTTCTTTCCTTCCTTCTATTAGCCTCATTTGTTTTCCTAGACAATTATGCTTCTACTCATATAATTTATAAATACATGATTTTATGTATTTGTATAAAATATAGGAACCAAAAATGAAAGTGTGTGATGTCTGTCTTCCTAAGGCTGACTTAATTCACTTCATAGATTATCCCTAGTTGTATTTATTTTCTCTAAATTACATAACTTCAATCTTTTTATGGCTGAAAAATGTTCTATTGTATATATTTACCACATCTTCTTTACCCATTTTTCCACTGCTGGATACCTGCACATAGCTTAGCTACTGTGAACAGCGCTGCTGTAAATAGTAATGTGAAAGTGTCTGTGATGTGTTGCCTTAGAGTCCTTTGGGTGAGATCCAGCAGAGGTATAGCTGCAGCACAGGGTAAATCTCTTTTTAGTGAGCAATCTCTATGTGGTGATATTTTATTTGTGTACCCCAATAAACCTTACCTGGGGATCAGAGGAAAAAGCCAGTCACTATATTAAATAGAGAGGTCAGACAGTGGTAGCACACGCCACCTTTAATCCTAGCATTCAGGAGGCAGAGATTCATCTGGATCTCTGTGAGTTTAAGGCCACACTGGGAACAGAGCCAGACATGGTGGCACATGCCTTTAATCCCAGCACTAGTTAACCGTAGAGGTCTGGAGGTTTGTACAGACAGACAGGAAGTGATAGAGCTGGGAGGAAAGAGGAAGTAATATAGCTGGGCAGAGAGAGGAAGTAAGATGGCAGGGCACAGAAAGGTATATAGGCGTGAGTATACAGGAAGTAGCTCTCTCTGGAGGCTGAGGAGTTGGTAAGGTGAGGTTGGCTGTGGCTTGTTCTATTCCTCTGATCTCTCAGTTTTCACCCCAATATCTGACTCCGGGTTTTTTATTATAAGACCGTTTGGCAATTCATGTTACATCTCCATATCGGTGTCCACAGAGGTTGGGTTAGCTTATATTTGTCCACAGCCTCACTAGAGTTTGTTTTCTCACTGACTGCCTTTCTGACCAGGGTGAGATGGAACCTCAATGTAGTCTTAATTTGTATACCCCGATAGCTAATGATGTTGAAAATAGTTCCAATGATTATTGACTATTTGCACTTCATCTTTTGAGAACTGTCTGTTTATTTCATTATCACATTTATTAGGTCATTTGCCATTTTTGTTCTTCACGTCTTTAGTCCTTTTATAGTCTAGATATGAATCATCTGTCAGATGTATCACTAGCAAAGGTTTTCGCCTGTCTCTACCTCCGTTAACTGTTTCCCCTTTTTGACAGCATCTTGCTATGTGGTCCAGGCTTACCTCAAACTTGCAATGATTCTCCTGTCTCTGCCACCTGAGATCACAAGTGTTTACCACCACACCTAACTTGATGAACTGTTTCCTTGAAGGTGCAGAATCTTTGATTTCATAAGGTTTCATTTGTCTCTTGTTGACGTCGTTCCCTGAGTGATTGGAGTCCTGTTGAGAAATTCCGTGTGTCTGTATGTTTTCCCTCCCTTTTTCTGGTAGCAGTTTCAGAGTTTCACATTTAATCTTAGGTTCTTTGATCCATATGGAGTTGGTTTTCATGAAGAGTGAGACAGTGGTCTAGTTTCATTATTCCATGTGCAGATATAGTTTTTGCTGAAGAAGCTGCTGTTTCTCCAATACATATATTTGTTGACTTTGTCAATAGTCAGGTGGCTGTGGTTATGTGTGTTTATCCGGTCCTCTGTTGCATTCCATTGCTCTGTGGTCTGTCTTTGTGCCAATACTGTGGTGGTTTGAATGGGAATGCCCCCATAGGCTCATGTGTTTGAATACTTGGTCCCCAGTCGGTGGAACTATTTTTTCCCAGTTTGTGTGGCCTGATTGGAGCTGGTGTACCACTGGGATGGGCCTTGAGGTTTCAAAAGAGAGAGAGAGAGAGAGAGAGAGAGAGAGAGAGAGAGAGAGAGAGAAATGCCAGGTGGTGTTGGTACACACCTTTAATCCCAGCACTTGGGAGGCAGAGGCAGGCAGATCTCTGAGTTTGAGGTTAGCCTGGTCTACAGAGTGAGTTCTGGGTGAAAAAAAAAAGACTCATGAGATTTCTAGTTAGCTGTTTCTCTATCTCCTACTTGTGGACCAAGATGTGAGATCTCAGCTGTTCCTCCACTCTGCCATTACTAGCTGCTCTTGTCACATGGTTCTGCAGTAGAACTTGACATCAGATGTGACACTGGACTTTGTGTTTTTTATTTTTATTATTTTTTTAATTTTTTTTGATTGCTTCAGCTATCCAGGCTATTTTGTGCTCCCACGTGAATTTTTAAGGTTGTGTTTTTCTCTTTTTGTGAACAACAGCACGAGGATTCTGAATGGGATGGAGGATTCTGAATGGGATGGAGGATTCTGAATGGGATGGAGGATTCTGAATGGGATGGAGGATTCTGAATGGGATGGAGGGATTCTGAATGGGATGGCGTTGATGCTACACATTGCTTTTGGCAGCCACAGCTATTAGTTCTCCTGGTCCATCACCAGGGGAGGTCTTTCTATTGTCTGACATCTTCTTCAAGGTTTTTTTTTTTTCAGTGTTTTAAAGTTTTCATTAGGACACCTCTCACTATTCTAACTTAGGTTCTTTATCTCTATTATTATTATCATCATCATCATCATCATCATCATCATCATCATCATCATCTTTCTTTGGAGTTAACCAAGATGCCTGAATATTCATTAAACTTTTAATAATTTATGTAATTTATAATATTTTAAATTCTGTTGCTTTTTTTTGTTCTTATTCTAGGTTGGTACACTTTATATTTTTAAAGAGTTTTAAAAATACAGTATATGAGGTGGGATGGAGAGATGGACCTGGGTTCAGATCCCAGCACCCACATGGTGGCTCACAACCACCTGGAACTCTGGTTCCAGGGGGTCTGATGTTCTCTCCTGACCTTCATGGGCACCAGGCACATGCATGGCGCACATACATACATGCAAGCAAAATACCCATACACATAAAATATAAATAAATCTTAAAAAAGAAAACCAGACCAATTTTTTAAAGAAATTGTTACATGACATGGATAATGTTTGAGAAGTTTTGTCATTTGTGAAGTTTATAGGGTATATTTATACAAACCTGGAGGGTATACAGATCAAACACTTGAATCATGACTTGATTGAAGAATGTGATAACCGTGAGATGTGTGAGGCTGCTACTAACATAACACAGGATTCCCTGTGACACATGTGTGCTCTATGACACAGCCTGCCCTATGGTATAGCCTGCCCTATGAAGCAGCATTCTCGCTGACATGTGATGACAGACCATCTGCTCTATAACACAGTGTGCTCTTTAAGACAGAGTGCTCTCTGATACTCCAGGATACAACATGCTCTGTGACACAGTGTGCTCTGTGACACTCTGTGACGATGTGTTCTATGATGTGTCATACGCTATGATTCTCTGTGACACTGTCTGCTCTGTCATGCTGTCCTCCGTAAGACAACAGGTTCTTTGCACTAAACATTTTATAAGTAGCAATGGACTTCACAGTAACGATTTAAAGGTGTAGAATAGCAAGTGCGTGAACAATAACCGAGTCAGTTGTTTAACATCACTTTCAAGGGTCACACTCTTGTCACGGCTGCACGTACTGTGCTTTCATCCGCCCCACAGTGCAGCGAGTTTGCCTACAGAGCATCATCATGGGTATCTGAACAAGGCGTTGCTGTACAGCAGCTGGCAATAAAGCCACTGAGCAACAGGAATTCTATAGTTCTCTTGTAATCTTAGGAGGTCCCCACTACGTACGCGATCCATCACTGACCAACACGTTGTTGTGTGATCGTGCAACAGTGGCTGTCTGTGACTTGAAAAACTAGAGTGTTACCCATTCCTTTACAGAAAAAGTACTTTAGAGGCTTTGGCCTATTCCAGGCTTGCTTGAATTAGTGTGTCACCACTTCCCAAACACTGGAGAAATCTTAACCATTTCCCTCCTATTCTTTGGGATATTTTGCTCCATGTTCTATAGATACACAAACACATAGATACGCAGATGCACATAATATATAAAACATATATTATAGTTAATATATAAACTAAGAATATAGTCTTCTATACTCACTAAAAAGTCTTACGTGCTGTGCAGGCACATTCTTGACTCCTTTCTCTGCCTCTGCCCCGTCTCTCTGTCTCTCTCTCTGTCTCTCTCTCTCTGTCTCTGTCTCTGTTTCTCTCTCTCTCTCTCTCTCTCTCTCTTTCTCTCTGTCTTTCTCTCTCTGTCTCTCTCTCTCTCTCTCACTCATGCTCTGATGTTATTTTTGTCGCTTTAAACAGTCAATATTCTTTCACCTTGGCTCACACATTGACCCTATGCTTTTCATTCTCCCTTTCAGTTCTGTGCTCCACAGAGGACCATTTCCCTTCAGACTAAGGAAGTTCTTTGGAGCATCTTTGGCTATGGGTCTTTGGTCATCAATGACCCACTTTCATTTGAGAGGAAACAACTTTGATTTCTAAAGGGCTCATTCACTGAGTTCTGGGTTGGTTGTTTGCATCCTTCCTCAGTGCATGTTCTTCTTCATCTTTTCTCTCTTCCTTTCCTTCCCTTCCCTCTCTCTCCTCTCTCTTCACCACATTAAATGTGTTACTCAGTTACTGTCCATTTTCTGTGAAAGGACCTCAGCCGGTCTCATCATAGATCATTTGAAGAAACATACCCTCTCAGGCCAATTTCAAGACAACACTTGTTTTGTTTGTTTGGTTTGTTTTCAGCCATTTTCCTTTATATTTGCCTTTCTTGGTGTCTAGGCAGCATCCTCTATGTTCCGTAGGTCAGGGTGTCTCTTCTATTGGGAAAACCATAGACCATCATTCTTTATTGACTTGTCCTTTGTCATTTGTCATTTACCCACAGTCCATGAAAATGTGTGACTTTGACTTACTGATGTGATACTACTTATTTCCAATGATAGTTATTCTCCTGCTGTTCGAGGAAGTCAGGCCAAGAGCCATGTCTCTCAAGTTTGAGGGTACCCATCAAACTTTTGGAGCCGTTCAACTAAAGTCAGTTTGGGTATGGTCCCAAAAATGAAGGTAGACTTTGACATTTGATATTAGTTGCACACAAATGTTACATTCTTAAACACCCAGTTCTTCCAATAACATCTTAAGCTGTGTGGACCATGAATTAGAAGACATTACTTTTTGGGTATCCCTCATTCTTTTTGCAAATTCTACATTTTGAAATGTGGGGATCATAATTTGGCATCTCAGAATAAGCTGGAATTGCATGATAAAAAAAGAGCATGCTGCTTCATATTAAATGGAAATTCTCTTTAAAACTCTGGTCCCAGCTCTGTGGGACACCTATATGTACTTGGCTTTGCTCTTCATGTTTGATGCACCTGTTGTATGACTGACAGCAGGGTTAGCATCTGAGGGCTTCTCTTTAATGAGTGACAGCTCTGCTCTATCTTTGCAGCAGGAGAAGGATGCAGGACTTCCTCTGGAGAAACCACAGCACTCTTACTGAATTTGTTCTTCTAGGATTCTCTAGTGACACGAAGATAAATGGCATTCTGTTCGGTGTCTTTCTTCTCCTCTACATCATCACCCTCCTAGGCAATGGGCTAATTATCACCTTGATACACATGGATTCCCGCCTCCACACACCCATGTACTTTTTCCTCAGTGTCTTATCCATTCTGGATATGGGCTATGTCACCACTACAGTGCCCCAGATGCTGGTACATCTGGTCTGTGAGAAGAAGACCATCTCATATATTGGATGTGTGACTCAGATGTACATCTTCCTCATGCTGGGAATCACTGAATCATGGCTTTTTGCAATCATGGCTTATGATAGGTATGCGGCTATTTGCCATCCTCTCAGATATAAAGTCATTATGAGCCCTTTGCTGCGTGGGTCACTGGTAGCCTTTTGTGGGTTCTGGGGTATCAGCTGTGGCCTTATATATACTGTTTCTGCTATGATTCTTCCCTATTGTGGCCCCAATGAGATCAACCACTTCTTTTGTGAAGTACCTGCTGTCCTGAAGTTGGCCTGTGCAGACACCTCTCTCAATGACCAGGTGGACTTCATCCTAGGCTTCATCCTTCTCCTGGTCCCACTCTCCCTCATCATTGTTGTCTACATCAATATCTTTGCTGCTATCTTGAGGATCCAATCAACTCAAGGGCGGATCAAGGCCTTTTCCACCTGTGCCTCCCACATCACTGTGGTCACTATGTTCTCGATCCCATGTATGATCATGTACATGAGACCTGGCTCTGAGTCCTCCCCAGAAGAGGACAAGAAGCTGGCTCTCTTCTATAATGTTATCTCTGCCTTCCTCAACCCCATAATCTACAGCCTTCGTAACAAAGATGTGAAAAGGGCCTTCTTCAAGGTGGTAGGCTGCGGCAAAGTGTCAGGATGAAGGCTTGGGGGTTGTGAGACTAGTAGCCTTCTGGAACACTTGTCACAGAGCTTCCTGTAATGAGAATGTCTGATAATGATACTCTATTACATCCAATGAGCTGAATTTGGTTCAACACCACTAATTTACTGAAGACCTTATTGGGATATTACCACTTATTACATGTATTCATCTTGGCATATAGTTATATGGAAACTGATCATATATTCAGGTTCATATAACTCCATCAGGTTTATAACTATTCTGTCATCACACAAGGAAATGTAGTCTATGGTCCCCAACTCTAACTGCTGATACCGATGCCATTGTTTCTTCTCCATCAGTATAACATCCTCATTTTGTGAATGTTACATAAACAGGTGCAGCATGTGATGTTGGGGGCTCTGTTTTTCTTAATACCCTTGTGATCCCTCCAAAGTGCTATGTATAACAGTAGTATGTTTCTATATCTTGCCACAGTTTAATTTGGGTTCAATAGTGACGGTTTCTGTTCCTTGACTATTCCATATAAAGCTTCTAGAATATTCATGTGGAGATTTTTTTCTCTTTTTAATAGTTTTAAAGTGACATTTGATTATTTATTGTGGGAAGGGACAAGTGTGCCAAGACGTGCATGCAGAGATTGAAGGACTGTTTGTGGGGTCAATTTTCCCTTCTACCACATGGGACCTGAAGACTGAACTCAGGCGGCCATGTTCGGCAGCAGGTGCCTTTGTTTGCTGAGCTTTCACACATTCACAAATGCTGAGCACATTTTTGGAAGAGGTTTGTTTTTTCCTAAGAATAAATACACAGGAATGTGATTGCCAGGGCATATGATATGTGTATACTTCAGCTTATAATAATATTTTAATGAAATCCACAGCTAGGTGTAATTTCATATGTACCAGTGTCTGTGCTTAAACAGACAGACACATTGGGAAGGCTGTGCTACACTGAGATTCCTTACACTTCCTGAAAGAATGTAAACTGATATCACTGTTTTGAAAACAGTCTGCAGTTCCTCTGATATTCAGTGTAGAGGGACACGTGGTCCATTTTTATCTAAGATAAGTTAAAGTATACATGATTACACAAAAATGTACACACTGGAGGCTAGAGAGATGGCTCAGCGGTTAAGAGCACTGCTGCCCTTCTGAGGACCCAGATTTGATTCTCAGCATCCATGTGGTAACTCACAACCATCTATAACTCCAGTTCCAGGGGACATGAGTTCTTCTGGCTTCCACAGGCACTGCACACATGTGGAGCACAGAAACGCATGCAGGCCAAACACCAATACACATAAAATATTTTTAAAAAATGTGTACACTTGTGGTCATATCAACTTTATTCATGACAATTAGAAAGTAAGATCATTAACTCAAAGCTTGTTAACTAAACGGGTAAATAAAATATAGTATGTGCACACATGGAATATATTTTTCACTAAAATATATTATATATTATATATGTATATAAAATATACAATATGTACTATATATATGTGCTACAATGTTGAATTTTTGAAATCAATCGAAGAAGCCAGTTGCAAAAATTCATGTAGCATATCATCCCATTTATATAAAATAATCCAAAATAGGTGAATTCTTAGAAAGAGAAGGTAGATCCATATAGTTGTTGGTCCTAGGGGTATGATGGGAAAGGAAGAGCAATTACTTTGCATATGGAGTTTCTTTGAGACAATGAAGATGCTCTAAAATTATATTATGCTAATGGCTATGAAACTGTGAATGTAGTAAAATACTGAGCTCTATAATATAATGTATGAACTTTACAGTGTGTGAGTTCTACTAGATGAAGTTTTCACACAGAATGTGACAATATGTTTTTTGAAGAGACATTCAGTTTGGCAACATATGAACTCCCATTGCTCTGTACATCATCGAGAGGTGAGTGTAGTTGGATTTTTCTTGTTCTAATCAGTTTAACAGGCTAAGCACTCATTGTGTGCATTTGTATTTGACTGACAGCTTGGGGTGGTGAATTTGTTTTATGTGCTTATTTTCTATCCTATTTATTTCCTAAGTATTTGTTCAAAGTTCTCTTTGCCAACTGGAATATAATTATTAAATATATATTTTAAATTTTTGTGTGTGTTTGAGAGAGAAAGATGGGCAGGCAGATGATAGATAGATAGATAGATAGATAGATAGATAGATAGATAGATAGGGGAGGGAAGGAGAGAGGGAGGGAGAGAGAGGGGGAGAGAGAGGGGGAGAGAGGAGAAAAGGAGAGAGAGAGAGAGAGAGAGAGAGAGAGAGAGAGAGAGAGAGAGAGAATGGGATTTGACAAAATTCAACATCTATTCATGGCTGAAACAAATCCAAACTCAACAAGTTAATATTATGTGTAATGTTAGCTGAGGTCTTTACAGTTGTTCATCCTGGTAAAGAACAACTACAAAACCCTCAGCTAACAGTACACATGACATGAGGGATAGGTCCTGGTCCCTCTGCTAGGGGTTCCACAAACAGACCAGGCAACAAAACTGTCGCCCACATGCAGAGATCCTAGTTCGGTCCCGTGCAGACTCCCCAGCTGTCAGTCTAGTGTCATGTGTACTGTGGGATGTCTTTCTGTATGCTGTGAATATGTGCTGTTCTCATTGGTTGATAAATAAAGCTGTTTGGCCAATGGTGAGGCAGAATAAGGTTAGGTGGTACATTCAAACTGAAGATGGAGCCGAAGAAGGGTAGAGTAAGGAGAGACGCCAGCTGCCCAAGGAGCAACAAGATGCCAGCAGACCGGTAACACCACAGCCACATGGCAACACATAGATTAATAGAAATGGGTTAATTTAAGATGAAAGAGCTAGCTAACAAGAAGCCTGAGCCATAGGCCATACAATGTATATAAGCCTCTGTGTGCTTACTTGGGACCAGGCAGCTGCGGGACCCCCGGTAGGACACAGGAAAACTTCTAGCCACAGGTGAGCTCCCACAAGTTCAGGTCATCTGTCTCTGTGAGTTTCTCCATCATGATCTTGACCCCCCCTTGCTCATATAATCCCTCTTCCCTCTCTTCGACTGCACTCCTGGAGCTTGGCCTGGTGCTTGGCTGTGGGTCTCTGCATCTGCTTCCATCAGTTATTGGATGAAGGTTCTATGATGACAGTTAGGGTATTCACCAACCTGATTACAGGGGAAGGCCTGGTCAGGTACCCTCTCCACTATTGCTGTGCATCTTGCCTTTTATGTCTAGTGCTTCCATTTAACCCTTCAAATTAATTAATTATTAGATTTAGAGAAGTTTTAGGTTTAAAACAACTGCATAGGAAGTGAGAGGCTTTTTAAAGTATCTATTCCTCCATTTCCTGTATCATTAGCATCTTGCACGATGTTAACTGATGTTTGTAGGAAACAGAGGCATCCTGATGGAGAAGGGGCTGACTTAGTGGTCCTCTCCAGTTGTTTACAATTTTTACCGTGTAATTTCAGTCTTGAAACTGTATCAGTAGCTGTTAATGGTGTGATCCCAACCTGTCCACTAGCTGTTTCTTGCTTTTTGTTCACTTAACATCATGCTGTGAGTGTTTTCATTACAGAATAACATCCAAGTGACATTTGGCAACTCATACCACAGAGCGTTTCTGTGGCTCCATGTTATAGAGCTGTTTCCAAATCCTTCCAAGTTTTTCCAGTCGTGATTCCTATAGTGGAAACGTTGCTGTTGTCTTTCCTGTGCTTCTGATATCCACTTCCTAAGGTGTCCTAAGAACAGAATGACAGGTTTAAAGGTCATGTACGGACATCTTTAGTGTTCCTGATACATGATGATACAGTCATCTTACAAAAGACCAGTTTATGAAAAGCCCTTTATGAAAGCCCATGTTTTATTGCATTCTCAAGAGTGAGACCTGGGGCTGGAGAGATGGCTCAGTGGTTAAGAGCACTGGACCTGGGTTGGTTCCCAGTGCCCACATGGTGTCTCACAACCACCTGTAACCTCAGTTCCAGGGGATCCCATGCCCTCTTTTGGCCCCTAAGGGCACTAGACACAAAAGTGATGCACAGACATACTTGTGGGCAAGACACTCATACACGTAAAAAAATTAAATAAAAACAAAATTTTAAAAAGAACGAGACCCTTCCTTAGAAATATCAATCAATAAATAACATCTGTTGCCAATTTTCTGGTGTTCATTTTCTTTTTTTAATTTATATTATTTCACTTATTTTACACACACACACACACACACACACACACACACACACACACACACACACACGCCACAGCACACGTGAGGCCTGGTGGCATCTGCTTTTATCTGCTGAGCCATCTCACTGGCCCCATATTTTCTTAATAATTTATAAAAGCCCCTTCTTTGTCAATAATACCATGTAACCATATGCTGAAGCTGTAGGCCTCTGTTCATTACTTATATCTCATTTTGATTCATTATTTATGCAGCAGTCTGGCTCTGGTTGGTAGATAAGGTGATACATTTGAGAAGACTGGGAACATGTTCCCTTGGCAAGGGCCTGGATTCTCATGAAGGGGCAAGGCTGTGTCATCAGTCTTGATGTTAAACATTCCAGTCCAACGAAGTTGACCCCTCCTTCCCTCCCTCCCTCTCTTCCTTCCTCTTCCTTCCTATCTTCTTCCTTCTCCTGCAAGGGGTTTGATAGGCAGCAAGGACCTGGGAAAGAACTCAAAGGGTTCATATTAACTTATGGCACGCCTCTAGGCCTCCCACAAAAGGAGTGCCTCCTCTTTGGTGGGTGCAGTAGTTTCTGCAGCATCAAGTAAAGGCAAAAGCCAATAAATGAGATGGTGCCTAGCAACACAGCCTAAGAACAGTGAAACCCACGGAGATGATTTGTGCTTATAAAGAGCCTGAGTGGGATGAGGAGAGTGTGGGAAGGAAGGTCCCTCCATTCATGAAATAGCCAATTTCAAACTCCCCATTGGGTCCCTTTCTCTCCCCAGACCCAGGGCAGCACTATACCCACTCTACTTCTGCTTTCCCCACTTCTCTGACCCTTGTGTGGACAGAGTCCTTTTTCTTTGATAGCATCAACACAGGCTGCAAGTTTCCAGAATGGACTTTATTTAAAGAAGGAGCAATGAGAAAAAACAGAAGTAGACATTCTTTTCAAAAGCACGGAGACGTGTAGCAGTGGCCCTTCCTCCATGACATCCAGAGATGCTTTGAGGGCAGACGCAGGTCTGCTTCCCAGCAGAGTCTCTGAGTCTCTGCCTCTTCCATTTCCCTCTCTTTTCCTTTACTCTCTCCAGCCACTTTCAGAGCCCAAGAGGGTCACAGCTGGCTGATGCATGGTGGTTCATTGCTCAATAATGAATATAAAAAACTAAATATGAGGAACTGGAGAGATGGCTCAGTGGTTAAGAACACTGGCTGCTCTTGCAGAGGACTTGGGTTTCATTCCCAGTACCCACATGGTGATTCCCAGCCATCTGTGATTCCAGTTCCAGAGGAACCTGATGCTCTCTTCTGGCCTCCATGGGAGCTGCATGCATGTGGTGCATAGACCTAAATGCAGGCAAAACACCCCAACACAAATAAAGTAAAAATAAAATAAGGCTGAGTCCACCAGGTTGATCTCAACCCTCGGGGGAATCTTTGCCCTGGAG
>CABHPR010091790.1:40059-50948 GCA_902168415.1 Peromyscus melanophrys
TGTGTGTGTGTGTGTGTGTGTGTGTGTGTGTGTGTGTGTGTGTGTGTAGATATGTAGATGTGCATGTTACAGCACATGTGTAGAGATCTGAGGACAACGTTTATAGAGTTGGTCCCCTCTTTCTACCTTATACATGGGTTTGGAGGTGGGACCCCAGCTGTCAGGCTTATGTGTGAAGTGCTTTTCCCTGTTGAACAATCTCATTGATCCTAGATAAACTAGTTTTAAAACCTTGAATACACTCAAGAGCTGTAAAAGAGACTAAGAGTCCTGAGGTTAAACTCCAATGACATGAGAGGGGCCAGCTGAGATACATGGGTACTTTGCCTTGGACATATTTACTAATTCTGGAAAACTTGAGTATTCTTTAAAAAAATATTTATGTGTATGTGTATGTGTATGTGTACGTGTACGCGTGAGTGTGTGCCACATGTGAATGCAGTGCCTACAGAGGTCAGAAGAAGGTGTCTGGTCCCCTGGAGCTGGAGTTACAGGCTTTTGTGAGCTCCTGACATGGATGCTAGGAACCGAACTCATGTCCCCTGGAAGAGCAGCAAGTGCTCTTAACTGCTGAGCTGTCTCCCCAGCTCCTTGAATATTGCTTTTGTGTCCTTGTGTGATACAGCGGATAGAACACAAAACCATAGCCACCACATGCACAAGCACAAATGTGCACCCGAAGACACACATGTGCCCATAGACACATGAACATGCATACAAACATGCATAACACACACGTAAATAAAAATGAAATATCAAACATCATTTGTGAATGCTGCATATTTAAAGAAACAGAATGGGAGCTTGAAAATATTTTCCCCAAATAGAAACTGTAAAAGGAAAATAAGATAAAATATGTGAGAAAAAAGTAGTCTCTCTCTCTCTCATGAAATAAATAATATAAAAGTTATAAAAGAACACTCTTCAGCAATAAAATAAATCAACATGTATAAATGTCCAAAAACAGATCGAGTGGCTGTTGTAAGTTATAGAAGAATGCAGAGTGAATATTTCACCTTAAAATTCGTGAGAAAACTTGTTTAATAGTTTTATGCATGTTATTGAAAAATGTTAAGTGATTATGTCCAGTCTGTAGCAATGGATGGCTTCCTTCTTTTATTTCCAGTCTGTAGCAATGGATGGCTCCCTTCTTTTTGTTTCTCTTGTTTCACAAAAGTCTGAAGTAAATAATCACTTTTGTAATTAAAAAAAAAAAACAACTAAGCAACAGACTTAGAAGGTATTCTCAATGCATGGAACAGACAAAAACAGGCAAACAAACAAAAAACCTACACTCGAAACGTACAAGAAACTGGGAATCCAAAGCGGCCAACAGCACTTACCACCTGTCAATCACTGTAGGTGCCTTGCATGCGCCCCTTATCTAACCCTTCTGAAACTTTTGAGGCATATACTGTTTCCTTCCCCGTTATGGATGAGGAAACTGGGACCCGGGGAAGTTAGGTGACTTGCCTGTCGTCACTGAGTTACTGAGGATGCAGCTGGGATTGAACCCTGAAGTCTGACTCTAGAGCCTGGGACCCTACGTAATTTCCCCAATGATCTCATGGGAAGACAGCTAGGGAAATGCAGATTAAACAGGAAGCAACACTCACACCTATAAGACACCTCTCCATCTATAAGGCGGAAACATTACATTGAAGAACGCTGAGGACTGGTGGTTTTAGCTGTGACTTGCTCTAACTACTTAGAAGAGTAATATGGGGATGTCTAGTCAACCTCCTTGACTCGAAAATCTGCAGAGTTTACTTCTGTTTATAAATCTAGAAAGATATGAGTATCTTGGATGGATAAATGCAGACTTGGTTAAACTGTGAAAATGGAAATAAACGTGCAATAAGAGGGAACTGGGTCAACAAGACTTGGTCTGTTCGGATGCTTGTTGATGAGCTGAGCTGGATGTCATCATCAGGTGACAGAAACATGACCTTGAGTTCAGCACTTTTCAGTCATACTAGTAACTGCTACCATTTATATTCTTGACACATATAAGAATAATTCTGTGTAATACTCTTGGATTCAATAGCATCCAAGCAAAAGTTTAACAGAAGGTTTAAAGATAATTTAAAGAAAATCTGTTCAAAGCCAGTTTAACTTTGTTATTGTCTAATTTTCTTTAAAATGATTTGCTTATTTTAATTTCATGTGGATGGGTGTTTTGCCTGCATGTATGTCTGCATATGCATGTGTGTCTGTGTACCACATGCATGCAGGGCCTGCAGAGGCTAGGAGAGGGCTTCAAATCCTCTAGAACTGGAGTTACAGACAGTTGTGAACTGCCATGTGGGTCCTGGGAACTGAACACAAGTCTGCAAGAGCAGCCCATGTTCTTAACCACTGAGGCACCTCTCTAGCCCTATCTAATTTTTTTTTTTAAGAAAGAAAAAGTAGATTGGACAAAGCAAGACAAAAGATTAATGTATCTACCTTTGTCTCTCTCATCTATATGTCGATAGATAGATAGATAGATAGATAGATAGATAGATACAGATATACAGACATATTTTTAATTTTATTAAATATATTTATTTTCTCAAAAGTAAAATTTAAAATATAAATTTTAAATGGACCAAGGAGCTAGAGAGCACATATTGCTCTTGTAAGGACCTGAGTTTGGTTCCTAGCACCCATATCAGGTGGATCACAACCACATGTAAGTCCAAAGGAATCTGACACCTCTGGCCTCCACAGACCCCTACACTCATATAGCATACCTACACACAGACACACAGACACACAGACACACACACACACACACACACACACACACACACACACTCAAAAACAATAAAAATAAATCTCAAAACTAAACCCACCCAAGTAAAAGTAATTTTCACAAACTGAACTCAGATTAGATCATTTTGTAGCCACAGTTTTACAGATAGATCTAAAACCACACTAGCTTAGACTTTGTGGCATCTAGTACCAAAAGCAGTGCCAAATATTAGCTGCAAAGAGTTCATCAAACAGCAGCCCAAGGCTGTGTGCCTTCATAATCTACCTCATGTCATTTTCAAATCCAAGTTCCTTCATACTGTAGAAAAGCCTGTGTTCTGTTAAACACTAGGCTGTGCTCATGCTGAACTGACATGGATTTCCAGAAGTAAGGAGAGAGCCCAGGAAAAAATAAAGCAATGTCCATGAACTCCAAGGACAGCCTTTTAAAAACAACCCCTTTGCCTCCAGTACTTAACTGAGTCTTTGGAGGAAGCTGAAAACTTAACAAACAATGGTGGGACTTTCTGTTTAGGAGTAGCGACAACCTCTCCTGGCAGTTTGGAAACTCGTGTGGTTCAGAAACAATTTCTTTTTTTTTCTTTTTCTTTTCTTTTTTCTTTTTTTTTTGTTTTGTTTTGTTTTTTCGAGACAGGGTTTCTCTGTGTAGCTTTGCGCCTTTCCTGGAACTCACTTGGTAGCCCAGGCTGGCCTCGAACTCACAGAGATCCACCTGGCTCTGCCTCCCGAGTGCTGGGATTAAAGGCGTGCGCCACCACCGCCCGGCCAGAAACAATTTCTTTAGTATGCCAAAGGAGCTCCATCTAGTCTTCCTGTCCTGGGTCACTGGGCTGTCCCTCTGTCTCCTAGCACTTTCAGAAAAGCCCCCTTTACATCCTTGTTCCGGAGGCTGTAGATGATGGGGTTGAGGAAGGCAGAGACAACATTGTAGAATAGAGCCAGCTTCTTGTCCCGCTCTGGGTCATACCAGGAGCCGGGCCTCATGTACATCATCATGGCTGGCCCATAGAACATGGTGACCACAGTGATGTGGGATGCACATGTAGAGAAGGACTTGAGCCTCCCTTGGGATGAGCGGATTCTTAAGATGGAGGCAAAAATGCAGGCATAGGAAGCCAAGATGAGAGAGAGAGGGACCAAAAGTAAGATGAAGCCCAAGATGAAGTCCAACTGGTCATTGAAGGATGTATCTGCACAGGCCAACTTCAGGACAGCAGGGACCTCACAGAAGAAGTGGTTGATCTTGTAGGGGCCACAGTAGGGCAGACGCATGGTGAAGACAGTGTAGACCAGAGCACCAGTGATGCTAATGGACCAACAGATTGTGACCATCTTAATACAAACGAGGCGGCTCATGAGTAGAGAGTAGTGAAGGGGGAAGCAGATGGCCACATACCTGTCGTAGGCCATAATGGCATAGAGAACACACTCAGCGATACCCAGGACCAGGAAGATGAACATCTGGGCTACGCAAGCACCCCAGGAGATGGTCCTCCTTGGACACACCATATTAACCAGCATCTGGGGCACAGTGGTAGTGACATAACTCATGTCTACCAAAGAGAGGATACTGAGAAAGAAGTACATGGGAGTGTGGAGGCGAGAGTCTAGGTAGATCAAAGTGACAATGAGGCCATTGCCCAGGAGGGTGATCACGTAGAGCAGAAGAAAGAAGATGAACAGGGCCACTCTGATCTGTGACTCACCGGAGAAGCCAAGGAGGATAAACTCGGACACTGAGCTGTAGTTTTCCTTCCTAAGGATCTGCATGGTGATCTGGCTGTTGCAGAGAGACGAGCACTTTGCTCTTCTGTCTGTGGCCTGAAGGAAGGAAGACCGAAGCAGAGCCACTCACACAACAGCACACACAAGTTGCTTCCAATGATGCAGTCAAACCTGTGCTGAGTTGGATGGAAAGAGTATCAAAGCTAGGGCTGCTGTGACACCGGGCAAGGACTTGAGAGATCTGACTGCTCACCGGATCAGCCCTGGGGGCCACCTTCATCCACGGAAGACAAGGAGTCAAGTGGCTATTTTTGCAGTGGGAAGCTCAGTCCAACCATGACCACTGCCAGTTCAGTCTACCAGGGATGCACACTTGTCCCAGTGGGTAGGCAGATCCTTCTGCTAGCAGAAGGTTAAAATTATGTCTGACTGTCTGGGTTAGCAGGCTATGGGTGCTTGGGGTACTACCGAGCCAAAGCTCTGCGCTAGCCACTGAGGTCACAGCAGAACCGAAGCTGTGGAGGAGACAAGTGGAGATCTTAAAAAGCTGATAAAAACAGCCCAGGTAACAAATGAAAGTTTACTACTGGCTTTAGGTTATAGCCAAATCCAGGTAAAATATATTAATTTAGAAACTCATATATTTATTGACGAGGTTATAGGTGATCCTATCAATAGATTAAAAATATTAGGCAAATTAACTCAAGACAAAATTACTACAGTTGTGTTTGATGATGTAAATGTTTTATAGCATATTAGAAACATACTTGGGGCTGGGTATGTAGTTCAGTTGGGAGAGTGCTTCTCTAACATGCACTGGGTGCAACAGCACCCATAAACCTGGCATGGTGGCACATACCTGTAATCCCAGAATCAGGAGATGGAGATGGAAGGACCAGAAGTTCAAGGTCATCCTCAGCTACATAGTGAATTGAAGGCTAGCTTGGGCTACATGAGAGCCTGTCTCAAAAAATAAAATAAAATAAATGCTTTTAACTGAAACCATTATATTATGATCTTGGTATGACAACATTGCATTTGCCTAATAAATATTATGGCTTAAAATAGAAAAGATGAGACATATTTGACTAGCACAGGACAGGGACCTCACAGCCTGTGCATCTGAGGCAGTGATCCTGGGTTCTGTCTTGCTGCTCCCAGCTTCCCTGAGGCCCATCCAGGCTTTGTTTCCTAACTTGGATATGTGAGGTTTTCTGTTGCCTTCCCATGACCAAGCATTTAATCAGATTCTCCTGAGTGGCCCAGTGGTAGTCACTTACCCAGCAATGTGACCTTGGGCCAACCCCTCCATTGGTCTCAGTCTCCACAACTGGTAAATGGAGATGAAGCATTTGCAGCATAGATTTATAGCAAGGTGCATGCGGGATATGGCATTGAGATATTTTGTAGAATATAAAGTGAGACAAATAAAAGGAGTTAGTGTAAGAGAAACACGCTCAGAAATCAGAAGTGCGGTGGCTGCTCCTGGCTTCGCCCCCCTGTGCTGTGTGATCTTGGGTGACTCCACACCCTTTTCTGAGCTTCACAGAACCACTATTGAAACTGAAGGTATTAAATATGATGCTCCCTTCAGCTTGATTGTCTTTGATATCAAACTAGAGACCCAAAACATACCAGTGCCCTGAGCATCAGGGGAGGGCTGAGATGGGCAGGGCTGTGTGGGCAGGGGTTTGTTCCAGGAGTTTGAGAAGTGAGCCCAGAGCACTGGTGGGTACCTAGCATGTGGACTTAGGGTCAACACACTTGAATCTGGTAGCCTCTGGGAGGGCAGCCATGCTACCCACTGTACCAGCAAGACCTCTGCAGACCTGACAGCCTCTTTATCACCTTCTGACTCACCGAGCTACTCAGATCTTTTGCTTTTCATCTATTAAATGGTATTATCTCTTCCATAGTGGAAACTCCATGACATATTTACAGAAGGTCATCAATAAATCATGACAACTTAGATAACATGACATTGGGTAGATGGAGGAGCAGGGAGAGGAGCTACAGAGGCATGCCTGCATATCTAAGTCTTGGAAGGGCAGGTCTGCATGCACAATGGTAAGGACTGGTAGACACGGGATGATGGTGGAGGTGGAGCAGACAGGCGTAGACGACTAAACACGCAAAAGGAGATAGGTGAGACACGTGTTCTGAGCTTCAAGGAGTGTGAGGAATTGGATAAAGGAGAAAAATGTCCCAGTTAGGGAAAGTGTGTGAAGGTAAGAGGTGGCCTAGCCTAGCTCAAAGCCTTGGGCCATGAGAGGGGAGACTTTCAAGAAACAAGAATTGGTTTAATCAGAGCAAATGACCACCCTGACATCCACAAGAGGGCAGGGAATGCGAAGATGCCTGAGTCCCCTTCCAGTTGAGCCACACTCCAGACCTGAACCATCTCAGAGACCTCCCACTGGCCTTTCCACACCCCAGCAGGTGCACTATCACTTAGCATACCCTTTCTTGTGTCTCTCTGATGGAACTCAGGACCTTGCACAGTGGCTCTGAGTGGTTCTCAAGTTTGTAGGACTCTCCAACAGCTGAGGAAGACCCCTGAGTCAAGATGTTAATAAGATGACCAGCACCGGGATCTTGTCTGGACAGCTAGAGATTTGGGACTTCCGACAGCTGGCTGTCTTAGTTCTTTTTCTTTTCACCCTTTCCCATGGTGGCTCTGCTGGCACTTCCTCTGGATTTTTGTGTTTCCCCAGATCTTGTGCCCTGCACAGCCTCCTTGGGGTCCTGAACCTTACCTGACTGGTACGGTCTTCTTTATTTCATGTGTGTACTGTCTTTCCAACCAGGCTGTGGGTTGACACTACATCTCTTTTAGATTGTTCCACAGCATCTAGCAAAAATGAGGCACCTCTTAAGGGCTTGGAGAGATCATGGGTTCAAGACTCTGTTCACTTAGAGAAAGATACGTAGGAGTTAGTTCTCTGCTGGGCAATGGCAGTGAATCAGACAGACGTATCTCAGCATTAGGATTCTCTTAGTTAACTGAGTTCTGCTCTGCCTTCTATGAAGTGCCAGGGCTGGGACTAACCCCTGGGTCTTGAACAGCATAAGTGGCTTAACTACTGTGCTTTCCTGCCTCTTGCAAAGGTGATGAGTGGGCAATTACCTCAAGCTCTTTCACCAGGAAAGTACCCTGCTCATATTCGCTCTCCACCCCCCACCTGCTGGTGTCCCCTGCTCCTTCCCAGGCTCTGAGTTTCTGATAGAGAGGAAAGGATCTTCATCCACCACTCCCTCCCTTCCAACCCGCCCTTGCCTTCAGTCTCCTTCAATGACCAGCCTGCTCTGCCTGAGCAGCTTCCTTCGCCCCTGTGGCAGCAGCCGTCTCTTTTCTCTGGGTTCTGTGGGTCACAAGAGGAAGCAGTCCATCCTGCTCTGCTCACACTGACGCTCTACAGGAGAGGTCTACTGTTCTCCTAAGTGTGCATGGCAGGGATCCAGTGGGCAGACCCAGGGGTGCTCTTTTGTCAGATGAGATTGGAGAGTGAAGTTCCAGCCCCTGAGAAGCCCTAGGGATTACTTGCCCATGCCAACAAACACAGCACAGGGCCTCTGGGTTGGATGAAAGATGCAGCCAGGAAGTCTAATGCCCCTAAGACATTTCAAGCTTGGCTCCTGGAACTGGGGAGCTGGGCATCCTTTGGAAGTTTCCATTAGGGACTGAAATTTCTTCCCTTCGAGACTTCAGAACGTCTGCAAGGATGGCCTTGGGAACCAAGTGGTCAAAAGGCTGGGCAGATAGACATCCCTCCTCTGACCCAGTTTGAAGACTCCTGAATGCCCCCTTGAGTCCTACTGTAATTCCAAAAGAGAATAGCAGTTGGCTGGCTTCATTAACTGTTGCAGAATAATGATTACCACAAAGGAGCCTGCCTTGTGGATGAGAGGCATGGGCCAACAGTGAGCTGCAGTACCATCTAACTGGCAGGTCTCAGCTAATTATCTGGTAAGGATTCCTAAGACTCAGTGAAAATCATAAACTATGAACCGAGATGAGATTAACACTCTGAACATAGTGTGTTTAGGAAATGGAGGAAACTCTCCTCTCCCCTCCCTTCCCTCCTCTTCCTCCCTTCTCTCTTATTTTCTCTCCCTGTTCTGACCTCCCCTCCTCTCCTCTCTTTTCCCCTCCTCTTCATCCTCTTTTTCCATTTCCTCTTTCCTCTTCTTCCTCCTGCTCCCCACCCCTCTGAGGTCACCCAGAGGCTGGAGCCTTGAATCACACCTCTCTGAAGCCCACTTCCATCTATTCTGGCACACTTGTTTGTCTCCCAACATAGTTTCTCTCTGTCTACTGCTTGGTCATGGTGGGCTAACTTCTACTTATGCACTATGATTCCATTTGTGAAAATTCTGCTAAGAATTTCTCAGTGTGTTTACAAGGGATATGAACCTGTAACTCTCTTTATCTATAATGTAGTTTCTTGGTTTTGTATTAGACTGGTGCTAGGCTGACAGACTGAGTTGAGAACTATGTGTTCTTAAGTTTTCTAGGAGAGCTTATGTATACTTTGCAGTGTTTATTTCTTTCTTATTTGATTTGTGGAGTTCACGAGTTAACCATACAGGTCTAGAGTTCAGGCTGTGGAAGTGTTTTAACTATGCATTCAAATTTTAAAAATTTATGCTGGGTGTGGCACAGGCCATTAGTTCCAGGACTCAAGCGGTAGAGGCAGGTGGATCTCTGTGAGTTGGAGGTCAACAGGGTCTACACGGTGAGTTCCAGGCCAGCCAGGGATGCATAGAGAGACTGTCTCAAAACAAAGAAAGATCGAAACAGAAAGTATTTGTGACTACTCAGGTGATCTAATGTTTCCAAATAAACTTCAGTGCTGAGTGTCTTTCAGTGAGTCTGTCCACTTTACCTAAGCCTTAATTGATGAGATTAAGGTTGCTCTTAACATTCTCCTTTGTGACTCTACAGTGGTGTTATCCTTCATATTCCTGAGACTGGGAGTTAGCATCTTCTACCTTTATTCCTTATCTCTCCAGCTAGGGGGTTGTCAATATTATCTGTCTCCTCAAAATAAAAACACCAGGTGCTGGAAAGATGGCTCAGTGGTTCAGAGCACCGGCTGCTCTTCCAGAGGACCTAGGTTTGATTCCCAGCACCAACATAGCAGCTCAAAGCTGTCTATAACTCCAGTTCCAGGAGATCTGATACCCTCTCCTGGCCTCTGTGGGCACTAGGAATGCAAATGGTATACAGACATACATATATGCAGGCAAAAGACCCATAGACATAAAATAAAATTTCAAAACAACGAAAAATCAACATCAGCTTTCACTATCACTGTTTGTTCCTGCTCCATCTCAGTGATTTTCTCAGCTTTAATATTTTTCCTTTTCTTTGTATTTAACTTATTCATCTTTATCTAGTTCTTCAGGCAAGAGCAGGGGTAATTAACAGGAGACCTTTTTTCTTTTCTAATGTAAGTATTTTAGTGCTATGAATCTTTTAAACTAAAGACTGCTTTTCACCAGAGCACTCAATTTTTTATATATTTTCATTTTCACTTGTTACAAATGCTAATTTTCCTGATTCATAGGGCTTTATATTTTTTCAGTTATGTGGTTTTGGCTTCCAGATAATTGGAGCAAAGTATGTATCTTAGTTACTGTCAAGGTGTATGTCTGAGTTACTGTTCTATTACTGTGAGGAGACACCATGACCAAAAATTTATAGAAGAAAGCATCTAATTGGAGGCTTTCTTACAGTTTCAGTGGATGAGTCCATGACCATCATGGTGGGAAGCAGACAGGCATACACTGGAGAGGCTTAATTCATTATCATCATGGCGGGGAGCATGAAGAATGCAGGCAGGCACATCTGATTCATAGGCAGCAAACAGAATAAGACACTGGGCTTGGTATAGACTTTTGAAACTTCAAAGTCCACCTCCAGTGTGGTGGCTATTCTTGGTTGTCAATTTGACTACATCTGGAGTTACCTAAAACCCAAGTGTCTGGGTATACCAGTGAAGGATGTTTTCTTAAGTAAATCACTTGAAATGGGAAGACCTGCTTTTAATCTGGATCTTTTGAGATGGGAAGATCCACATTTAATCTGGGCCACACCTTCTTCTGCTGGCAGCCTATGTAAAGGACATGGAAGAAGAAAACTCTTTCTGTTTGCCTGCTTGTCCTCTGCCTAGCAAGTCCATTCCTTTACTGACATTAAACCCTACATTTTCAGGATTCTGGCATGTACTGAAGACTGCCTGAGACACTCATTCTCCTGGATTGAACAGCTATAGGATTCTTGGACCTTCTATTGGTGGACAGTCATTGTTGGTCTGGCAGGACCATAGACTGTAAACTGCTTTAATAAATCCCCTTTCCGTGTGTGTGTGTGTGTGTGTGTGTGTGTGTGTGTGTGTGTGTGT
>CABHPR010091794.1:0-10473 GCA_902168415.1 Peromyscus melanophrys
TGCTGCCCATCTCAGGGATAAAGGCCATCCATGAGCTTACTCTATCCCTAAGAGCTGATCTCCTGGTCCTGGCTCCAGCCCCTATGTGGTGCCCTTGGCCTCTGCGGCGCGAAGCACGTACCCACATCTCCCAGAAAGCAGCCGTCCCCGGCGCGCGGCTCCATGCGGCTTGCCGGCTGGGGGCCCCTGCCTACCGGCCTTGTGACTCCGGGCGCTGGGAACTGAGCCCGGACTTAAGCCAGGACCAAGCCAGGACCTGAGCTGGGACCTACCCCGGAGCGCAGGCCGCTGGGCGTGGCCTGACTGCTTCCGTAACCACCTCTGGGAGTTGTAGTTTCTGTTGATTCGCAGCGCGCAACCCGTGCGTCCCATTCCGCTGTCACCACCAAAGGTGTGCATACTTGCACATGCAGACTGAAGTGTGCAAAATGCGCGCCCGTGTTAACACGTTACACGTGTGAATACGTGTCCATTAACAAGTCCTGTGTTTAGACGAAAAGCCCGGATACCTGTGTCCTATGTAAAATGTTTGGTTCCTAAACTGCGTACCCACTTGAAAAATGTGCCTAGCTGCCAAAACTGGCCTCCTATAGTTTACACTGAACCTGCTGAGCAAAGTATCCTGACATTAATGCCTTTAAAAAGAGCCTTCCAGTGAAGCTAGTGATCAAAATGCCTGATTCTTTTCCAAATAAATAACTTTCAAATAGTTGAAGTTCATTGACGAAAAACACGTTTCTTGGTGGACAGTTTTAATCTGGTGTCTCACTAACCATTTTAGCAGAAGGAAGCTGGAGTGCCATGAGCAGCCAAGCAGAAATGAGAAACCGGTCTTCCCCGGGGATTCCAAGTCAACCAGTAAGTGAACTGTATTATGCTTCATTATGATTTTCTTTCCTTTTCTTTTTTCAGAAGACTTAATCTTATCAAAGTTAACTGCAACCTCTTGGGATATTCTCTCACTCTAACCTGTATTGAGCCTCAGTATAGAAATACATTCTGACTTGAACATGAAAACGTCAGGATTGTTGGAAACAGCACAGCACTAGAAGTCATCCTCTGAGGTAAGAACGCTTGGATGACCCTAAACTTTATATGCATGTTGGACCATAGGTGCCGCATTTATTTAGGAGGCCTTGAATGCTATCTGCTGAAGATCCAAACTCCTGGGGAAGCCTTGGAATAAAATTCCAAGCCTTTTAGTAATGTGTGTTTACTACATCCTTTTGGCCATTTGTCTACCAAATTTTGGCTCTTGTAGTTGTTTGTTTCATTCTTTGTATGATGTGTGAGTGTACCTGTTCGTATGTGAATGGTGGCATGTATGTGCCAGTCAGAGGATACCCTCATCAGTCCTCACCCTCCACTTTGTTTCAGACAGGGTCACCTGTTCACCCCTGCAAATGTCAGGCCTGTGAGCTTCCACAGAGCCTCCTGCCTCCTCCTCTTCCTCTCATCTAGGTACAGGAGTGCTGGGATTCTGAATGACTGGCTACACCACTCAGCTTTTACTTGAGTTCTGAGGACCCAAACTCAGGTCCTCACAGATGGTGCAGCAAGCGCATTAACCACTGAGCCATCTCCTCAGCCCTTTTGCATGTTTTCTTGCAAGTTTTCTGCATGTTTAAACAGATGTAATGGGCTTTGGGGGGGGGGGTCTTTTTGCTTTGTTTGGTTTTGGGTTTTTTTTTTTTTTTAGTTTTTTGGAGACAGGATCTCTCTGTGTAACAGCCTTAGCTGTCCTGGAACTCTCTTTGTAGACCAGGCTGGCCTCAAACTCACAGAGATACACCTGCCTCTGCCTCCTGAGTGCTGGGATTAAAGGCGTGTGCCACCATACCCAGCTGAAATAGGCTTTTATTTTATTATTTTAACATATTTGCTGTGGAATTCTGTATTCCTTCTTGTCAGTGTGATATGTCTGCATGTTCATATTTTCTTCAACATTTCTTCCCCGACAAGTATTTTGCAGATCTGAGTATATGCCACACAGAGCATATATGAATATATACATGTAATGTATACAAGTTTTATACTAATGCTTGCTACATGTTTCTTAAGCAATCATTTGCTTATTAATTGCTTGTGGAGTTTTTCCTCCATTCTGATGGCTGATTTCAGTATTTATTGCAGAAACACGCCCCTCTCTTTTTTTTTCTTTTCTTTTTTTGGTTTTTCAAGACAGGGTTTCTCTGTGTAACAGCCCTGGCTGTCCTGGAACTCTCTTTGTAGACCAGGCTGGCCTCAAACTCACAGAGATCCGCCCGCCTCTGCTTCCCGAGTGCTGGGATTAAAGGCGTGCAGCATCACACCCGGGGAAGAATTAATTCTTATACCTGACCAGTGGAAGGGAAAAATTAGTATAACCGCTTTGACAAAGCTGAGTCAGATTGGTTCCCAGAGTGGTCCCCAGGATGCCATTCTCGAAAAGCTTCAGGATTCAATTTATCTTCCACTCCATAGCTTTAAGTCCTTCCTTTATCAGCACTGTGGCTGACTTCTTGCTGTCAGAAAGGAAAAAAGTGACTTGAAAGCTAGCATCTGATTGATCATTTATTCAACAAGTTCTTTCAGAAGGACCACTCAGAATGGGACAGTTCTCAAGTCTAATGTACTGGTAAATCCCCGCTGGTCACCATAGGCAGGAACATTTCTCAGAGGTAAAGGTAAGAAATGTGGTTTTAACCAGGCGGTTGGTGGCACATGCCTTTAATCCCAGCACTCAGGAGGCAGAGGCAGGCAGATCTCTGTGAGTCTGAGGCCAGCCTGGTCTACAGAACAAGTTCCAGGACAATCTCTAAAGCTACACAGAGAAACCCTGTTTCGAAAAAAGAAAGAAAGAAAAGAAAGAAGGAAGGAAGAAAAAATGTGGTTTTAAGAAGTTGTATTTCATTCCACCTGCAGGGAAAGAAAGTATTAGCAGTTTTTAGGCAAATGAGAATGTATTGTATCTTTTTAATGATCAGAGAATTATCTTATTGAACTTTTCCTCTGTAAAACGGAAACACCTATCACTCAGGCATTAATGTAAGATCATAAAGTCTCTGAAATTTGTAAAATGTTCAAAATTGTTCTAGGAAGTTCAGGGGCTTCTTTTTGCATTCAACAAATCAGGATAAAAAGTTATATAAGCCTGAAACACCCCCCCACCCCTTTTTAAACTAATATAGAATCTTATCTTTCATTAGCCAGTCACACTTTTATGAAACCACTGAAATCTTTTATGAAATCCATGTTTTGACATCCTTGTTCTGGTTCCCTCTTTTTTGTTCATTTCCCACCTTCCCTCCCCCTCTCCATCCCTCCCTCCCGCCTTTCCTCCAGCCCTCTTTCCGTCTTTCCTTTCTTAATTCCTTCTCTACCATAACTTTGTAGTAAATTCAGAAATCAGGGAGAGTGAGTCAACTTCGTCCTTTCCTAATGTGTTTACAGCTGTATTATAAGTGTTGCATTCACCTGAATTATAAGATCAGATTGCTTATTTCTGCTAATGGGAAAACCAGTTGGGATTTTGATGAAGACTGCATTTAACTTATAGGTCATTGGGGAGGCACTGTCTTCTTAACAGTGTTCAATGTTTTGGCTCAAAGCATGGAGTAACTGCCCATTTATTTGTCTTTCTTTCAAAATTGTTTTGTAGCTTTCAGTATTCATGTCTTCCAATTCTTTTGTGACATCTATTTCTAAATATTATTGTTTTTTGTAGTATTGGAAATGCCTTTCTTAAATTTAATATTTTTCAGTATAAATGTAGAACACATGATTGATAATGGATTTTTGAAATATTGATCAATTCTACAACCTTGCTGAATTCATTCATTAATTCTAATTGTGGTTATGCACATGCATTCTGGAGATTTGGGATTTTGGACATATACAAACATTAGAATGGGTGTTTTATAGACATCTCTATTAAGGAAGCTCCCTAGCATTCCTAATTTCCCTTTTTTTTTTTTTTTTTTTTTTTTTTTGTTTTTTTTGTTTTTTTTTTTGTTTTGGTTTTGGTTTTTCGAGACAGGGTTTCTCTGTGTAGCTTTGCGCCTTTCCTGGAGCTCACTTGGTAGCCCAGGCTGGCCTCGAACTCACAGAGATCTGCCTGCCTCTGCCTCCCGAGTGCTGGGATTAAAGGCGTGCACCACCAACGCCCGGCTGTATTATTTTTAAATTTTTATTTACATTTATTTATCTGTGGTAAGCATGTGTATAGTCATCAGAGGACAACTTGCAAGAGTCAATTCTCACCTTCCACAATATGCGTCCTGAGGTATGAACTCAGACTGTTAGATTTAGAGGCAAGTGCCTTAGCTCACTGAGTCATCCTGCTAGCCTACATTTCTATTTCTTCTTGGGTCAGTTTTAACAATCTGTTCCTGTTTCAAAATTTGTTTATCCAATTTACCTAATTTGTTGTCATGAGTTGTTCATAGTAGTTCCTTAGAATATTTTTTTTTTTAATTTCTGTGTCTTCATCACTGTTCTGTTTCTGTGAAGAGACAACATGACCAAGGCAACTCTTACAAGAGAAAGCATTTAATTGGGGGCTTGCTTACAGTTTCAGAGGTTTAAGTCTATTATCATCATGTCAGGGAGCATGGTAGCATGCAGGCAGTGCTAGAGCAGTAGCTGAGAGCTACTCCATGACCATTAGGGAGAGGGGAGTGGGGCTTGTTGACTTAAAACCCACCCCCAGTGACACACTTCCTCCTAAAAGGCCAAACCCTGTAATCTTTCTAATCCTTTCAAAGAGTTCCACTCCCTGGTGACTAAGTATTCAAATATATGAACCTCTGGGGGCCATTATTATTTAAACCACCACATTCCATTCCCTGACCCCTATAGGCTTGCAGCCTTATCAAAATGCAAAAATGCATTCAGTTCAACTTCAAAGTCACCACAGTCTATCACACTCTCAACACTGTTTAAAAGTCCAAAGTTCAAAGTCTCTTCTGGAACTCATGTAACCCCCTATAAAATCAAAACCAAAAAAAGCAGATTGTATACTTCCAACATACAGTGGCACAGAATATACATTACTATTCAAAAATGAAGGAAAGAAGCATAGTGAGGAAATACTAGACCAAAGCAAGTCTAAAACTCAGCAAGGCAAACTCCAAATTCTGCATCTCCATGTCTGATGTCAAAGGGGGCTTCAGATCTCCAACTCCTTTCAGCTTTGTTGACTGCAACATATTTTTCTCTCCTGTGCTGGTTCCATATCCAGTCTGCAACTTTCCTTGACAGGTATCCCATGATTCTGGCATCTCCAACATCTTAGGGTCTACAACATAATCCAGGATTCACCCTCACAGTTTTATACATATCCTCTCTTGGCCTCCATGCAGAGACACCCCTGACCTGGCCTGGCCTGGCCAGCTTTCCTCAGCTGCAAAGGGAAACTCCACAATCCCTCTCTTGTATCCTTGACTATAAAGCCAGAACCACCTAAATGCTCCCACTATTCCAGTCTCTCCCTGAAGCTGCCAAGTTCCACTGATTGATGGGGCTGGAACTTGGCCTCCTCCTTCAACTGCATTTGCAAGAGCTTTCTCTTTTTAATGGTTTCCTTTACTGCTTAAGCTTTTCTTTAATTACTTTCCGGAGTTGGAAGCTTGGCTGGGTGGGGCTTTCCCGAGGCCAAAACTCCCTTTATTCCATTTAGAATCAAGCTTTTTTCTTTTCTTTTCTTTTGTTTTCTTTTCTTTTTTCTTTTCTTTTCTTTTCTTGTTTGTTTGTTTTTGGTTTTTGAGACAAAGTTTCTCTGTGTAGCATTTGGAGCCTGTCCTGGAACTCGCTCTGCTGACCAGGCTGGCCTTGAACTCACAGAAATCTGCTGGCCTGCCTCTGCCTCCTGAGAGCTGGGATTAAAGACATGCGCCACCACCGCCCCGCTAGAATCAGGCTTTTCTTTAAACTTTTTGTCTTTTTGATTGCAGGACTTGGCTCCAACAACACACTTCCTGGTGCTCCTTTTCTCCTCAAACTGCACATTATCACTTTTCTTTGTCTAGATTGATCTTTTTCATTATAGATCTGCATAAGAGTGACTACTAACAACCACATGACTAAGTCAATACTAGACTGCTTTTTCTTTATAAGAGAAATGAGCAACCTCTTCCCAAGCTGGAAAGACTGACTTTTACACTGTAGTTTGAGGCTACCTGTCTACCTTATCTATCTTTGTTACTTTCCATTAATGTGATAATCACATACCAGCCATATTTTTGCACTGAACTCATTTTGTGTGGTTATGCTTTATTTTGTTGTAGACACTTCTTGGGATTATGCCATGTGGCATAATAGGAGGCCTTAATTTTTTTTTAACTTTATGTATTTTTGCCTGCACATATGGCTGTGCATCACTTGTGTGCCTGGTGCCTTTGGAGGCCAGAAGAGCGCATCAGATCTCTTACAATTGGAGTTATAGAAGGTTGTGATTTACCATGTAGATGACTGAAATAGAACCTTGGTCCTCCAGACCCTCAGGAGGCCTTCTTTTTAAAAACTGTTTTGTTTTGTTTTTTTATATTTTGGAGAGTAATATGATTAGATAATTTTAGATAAAATAAAAGTTAGATAAAATCTTTACCTTTCCTGCTTCCAGACCCTGCCCTATACTTCTTCTTGTTCTTTTTCAAATTCATTGCCTTTTTTATTGGTTACATATGTATATAAACACACACACACACACACACACACACACACACACACACACGCACACTCTTAAATACATAAATATAACCTGCCCAGTTTGTATAATGTCACTTGTACGCTTTCAGGGGTGACCATTTTTAGTACTGAATAACCAATTTAATGTGCTCTTTCCAGGGGAAAACAATTTCTTCAGATTTCAGTCTTATTTAGCTACCTGTAGTTCTTTCTGTAAGGCTGAGGCCTCCTGGGATTTCTCCCTTTCATGTTAGCTCTACAATCTTTCCACCCACTCTTCCACAATGTTTCCTGAGTCTTAGGTGATGGAGTTGTATTGTAGATGTATCCATTGAGACTGGGCCTCATTATTCTGCATTTTGATTGGTTGTGGTTTTCTGTAATGGTCTCCACCAGTTGCAAAGAGATGTTTCCCTGATGTGAGACTACAATTATCTGTGGGTATAAGAATAAATATTTAGAGCTGGGCTGTGGTGGCACATGCCTTTAATCCCACCACTGGGGAGGCAGAGGCAGGCAGATCTCTGTGAGTCTGAGGCCAGCCTGGTCTACAGAGTGAGGTCGAGGAAAGGCACAAAGCTACACAGAGAAACCCTGCCTCAAAAAAGAAAAAGAAGAAGAAAAAATATTTAGAATATAGTTGGGGATTAGGCTGGTAAAGTAGTTATAGTTCTCCAAGATTCATGACATCACCAGCCCCAAGTAATTGGCTAGGTTCCCAGTACCAGGCATGACTGCTTTCTCATAGAGCAGGTCTTAAATCCAATTAGAGAGATGTTGGTCACTACATATGTGTACCATTATTGTACCCTAAGGGTTATCGTGCCTTGTTGGTCATTGTTGTGGTTCATAGGTGTCATAGCCGGTTAGGACTGTTGGTTGACTCCCTCTTTTGGAAGCTTACATGGTGCCTTCTGGTACCATGAAAGCTAATCATCAACTAGCTTTCAGGTCAGTTACAGCTCAGGGGCCTCTGGGTCCTGTGTCTAAAGGGCATGATGTCTTCAGTAATAGGAACTTACTTTCCACCCCAGGAAGCCTTCTTTACTAAGAAGTCATTCTCTTTCTAATTTCCCCCTCCTTTATGAATTGTTTACCTATCATACAAAATAATAGGTACATGTGCTTTCAGTAAGAATGGCTCCCAGAAGTTCATATATTTGAATGCTTAGTCACCAGGGAGTGGCACTATTGAAAGGATTAAAGGGAAGAGGAGGTATGGCCTTATTGGAGGAAGTGTGTCATTAGGGAAGGGTTTTGAGGTTTCAAGAAGCCCCCTCTCTGCCTAATGATTATGATATGATGTAGCTCTCAGCTACTGCTCCAGCACTGCCTGCATGCCACCATGCTCCTTGTCATAATGACAATGGACTAAATCTCTATAAGCATGCCCCCAATTAAATGCTTTCTCTTATAAGAGTTGCCTTAGTCATGGTGTCTCTTCACAGCAAAAGAACAGTGATTAAGACAGAGTATTATGACATGTGTCTGTGTTTATGCATATGTATTTCTTGTTCTTTGCACATATTCACATCTGAGATTGCTATTATTCAAATGAGAAAGTAAAATTAGCAGCTAACTTAAGAGCAGATTTGGAACAAGAAGATTTCAAGTAACATAAATCATTATTGGACCAATTTTACAGGGCTTTCCCCCCAAAGCAGTGGAATAAACGAAGTCAGTATGCTCTGGTTCTTTGAATGCACTGTTCTTTGTTTTCTCCCACTGGTTCTTTCCTCTTTCTACTGCAATGAAACATACTCAGTAAGTCGGTATTTACATATTAAGATTGTTTTGAGTAAAATTTTGTACAAGGTACCATGGGGGACGGGAAAGAAATGGAAACTATAATCCAAAAACCAAGTCTATTCTAGTTTCTTCCTCTGCCTTACTCCCACACCTCCAAACTGTTGTAGAATATTATTTTAAGATGTGTTACATTTGTTTATGCTGTGGAATATTTGTTTAATGATGCAAAGATGTGCTGCATTCTTTTATGTTGCATTTGTTTAACTCTGTGAAGCTGTGTTATTTTGTCTGCCTAAAACACCTGATTGGTCTAATAAAGAGCTGAATGGCCAATAGCAAGGCAGGAGAAAGGACAGGCAGGGCTGACAGGCAGAGAGAATAAAGAGGAGGAAATATCTGGGAGGAGAGAAAGATCTAAAAACAAGAGAAGGTGGAAGACTCCAGGGGCCAGCCACCCAGCCAGCCACAGAGTAAGAGTGAAAGTAAGATATACAGAATTAAGAAAAGGAAAAAGCCCAGAGGCAAAAAGTAGATGGGATAATTTAAGAAAAGCTGGCAAGAAACAAGCCATGCTAAGGCCGGGAATTCATAAGAAAGAATAAGCCTCTGTGTGATTTCTTTGGGAGCTGGGTGGTGGGCCCCCCAAAGAGACCAAAGAGTAAAAAACCAACAACATCAAACCCAGTGTGTTATGTGGTCATTAGAGTATTTCCAAAATATATCTGATGCACCAGAAACCTGGCAGTGGGCTATTTCTTGCCCTGACTGGTTTAAGACAAACCATTAAGGTGTACAGTCTGTGCAGTTTTTGACAGGTAATCTTGTGGTTCGGCCTGGGGTCAAATTTGCTATGTAGCTGAGGATGACTTTGAATTCCTAATCTTCTTACCACCACCTTTAGAGATTATATGCCTGCACTATCATACCCAATTTATGCATTTCTGGGGATCAAACCTAGAGCTTCCTGCATACTGGATAAACAACTGAACTACATCCTTTGCCTAGGTTTTATGTACTTTTATTCTGTCTGTATGTAGATGTGTGCAGGTGCATGTTTGTGTGTGGTGCATGTGTGCAGTATGTGTGGGGATCACAAGTCAACTTCAGATGTTGTTCCTCAGCATCCGTCCATATTATCTTTTAAGACAGGGTCTCATTGGTCTTGGATTCACAAAGAGACTAGGCAGGGCTTACCTGCTTCCCCTTTCTCGGTGCTGGGATTATAAACTGGGCCACCCCTTCCCCTTACATGAGTTCTGGGGCAGAATTCAGATCCTCATGCTTGTGTGGTAGGCAGCTCTGAGACACTGTGACTATCTTCTGTTTTTTCACTTTTCAGGAATCCTTCTTGGATTCTTGAACACTTATTTTCACCTTTGAGGGGGGGAGGTCACACTTGTTTTCCTTTCTGCTCATAAAAAATTCCTCAAAGGATTCATTTGGTCACTTTCATCTTTGAGTTTTAACTTCAAGCATCCCCTTTCAGGTGCATCTTAATCGTCCTGCTGCTTCTGTTCCAGTCTCCAACTTCCAACTCCATTTACTAGGTTTTCACAGCACGTTATTACCTGAAATAATTGTGGTACCTTGTAATTTAATTCACCTCTACAATGAACTCAATTATGAATAGGGTCCTTCTTTTCTTTGTTCATGGCCCTAATCTCATAATATAGCACTTGGCACAAGTATACTATCCTATTGAATATCTAAGTCTCATTGTAACAAATATTCAAACCATGGCACATGGTCTATGGCTTGGTACTGCTTAATTTCTTTCAGAGATATTTATCTCTAATGAGGAGAGACCAGAATTGTTACTTATAGTCACCTCAACACTTTCCACATAGATAATAAACTTCAAGTTGGTCTGGGGAATTCACACAATGAACTTAAGTTTTGTATGGATTTAATATTCAGCAAATTCAAACAACAGTGAGGTTTCTGAAATGTCGCACTTGGGCCAGACCAACCCAACCAGAGTCACCAGAGATGATCGCTCAGTTGATAGTCTTTATTCCAGCTGGCTGAGACTATACTCAGGTATTCGGACCTAAGTGT
>CABHPR010091805.1:463-14001 GCA_902168415.1 Peromyscus melanophrys
TCCTTTATTTCTCTGTTAAGTTTCCATTTAGGAGATCTGTCCAGTGGTGAAAGTGGGGTGTTGAAGTCTCCCACTATTAATGTGTGGGGTTTTATATGTGGTTTAAGCTTTAGTAGTGTTTCTTTTACATATGTGGGTGCCCTTGTGTTTGGGGCATAAATGTTCAGATTTGAAACTTCCTCTTGGTGAATCTTTCCTGTGATGAGTATGTAATGCCCTTCTTGATCTCTTTTGATTGATTTTAGTTTGAAGTGTATTTTATTGGATATCAGGATGGCTACACCCACTTGTTTCTTAAGACCGTTTGATTGGAAAGTCTTTTCCCAGCCTTTTATTCTTAGGTAGTGTCTGTCTTTGTATTTGAGGTGTGTTTCTTGTATGCAGCAGAAAGATGGGTCTTGCTTTCGTATCCATTCTGTAAGCCTATGTCTTTTTATAGGTGAATTAAGTCCATTGATATTAAGAGATATTAATGACCAGTGATTGTTCACTCCTGTTATCGTTTGGTGGTAGTGTGTGTGTACTTCTTTTCTTTGGGGTTTACTGCTGTGGGATTATCTATTGCCTGTGTTTTCAAGGGTGTATCTGACTTCCTTGGGTTGGAATTTTCCTTCTAGTGCTTTCTGTAGGGCTGGGTTTGTGGATAAGTATTGTTTAAATCTGGCTTTGTCTTGGAATGTCTTGTTCTCTCCGTCTATGATGATTGAAAGTTTTGCTGGGTATATTAGTCTAGGCTGGCATCCATGGTCTCTTAGTGTCTGCATTACATCTGTCCATGTTCTTCTGGCTTTCAAAGTCTCCATTGAGAAATCGGGTGTTATTCTGATGGGTTTGCCTTTTTTCTTTGCTGCTCTTAATATTCTTTCTTTATTCTGTATGTTTAGTTGTTTAATTATTATGTGGTGATGGGACTTTTTTGGGGGGTCTAGTCTGGTGTTCTATAGGCTTCTTGTATCTTCATTGGCATTTCCTTCTTTAAGTTGGGAAAGTTTTCTTCTATGATCTTGTTGAATATATTTTCTGTGCCTTTAAGTTGGTATTCTTCTCCTTCTTCCATCCCTATTATTCGTAGGTTTGGTCTTTTCATGGTATCCCAGATTTCTTGGACATTTTGGGTCATGACTTTGTTGGCTTTAGTGTTTTCTTTGACTGATGAATCTATTTCTTCTACCGTATCTTTAACGCCAGAGATCCTCTCTTCCATCTCTTGCATTCTGTTGGTTATATTTGCATCTGAAGTTCCTGATCGTTTACTTAGATTTTCTATTTCCAGCATTCCCTCTGTTTGTGTCTTCTTCATTTTTTCTATTTCCCTTTTCAGGTCTTGGACTGTTTCCTCCATTTGTTTCATTGCTTTTTCATGATTTTCTTTCAGTGCTTTATTGTTTTCTTCCAGGACTTTATTTTTTTCTTGTAATTTAATTGTCCTTTCCTCTAGGTTTTTACAGCGCTCTTGCATTTTTTTTGTCTTTTCCTCTATATAAGTCTCTACCTTCTTCATGATGTTATTCATAAGGCTGTTTTCTTCTGCTTCTTCCAATTTCTGATGATCAGCTCTAGATGTTGGAGGAGGGCTAGGTTCTGGTGATGCTGTATTGCTCTTCATTTTGTTGTATGTACTTCTGCCTTGACGTCTGCCCATCTCCTCGTGTTCGATCTTGGTCTTATCAGTGCACTTGGTGCAGAAAGAGCTGACAGATTCGGGAAGTCTCTCTCTCTTGTCCAGATGGGACTCTCTTGTCCAGAAGGGAAGTCCGGGGCAGGATGGGAGCTGGGGGCCAGTTTCTAAGTCTCAGGAAGTGGCGGGGTCTCCAGGGATGATGGGTTTGGGGGCAGGGCTTGGAGACTGCAGGGTCTGCGGGGGATCTTGGAGAAGGGGAGCCTTCCTGGTAGGGCTGGGGGTAGAAAGGAGCCTGCCCGCTGACCAGAACCTGGGGCCAAGGTGGGCAGGTCTTCCTAGGAGTGGCTGGTGCCCAGGGACGGGCTCTAGGGTGAGGGCGGGCACTCACCTTTGTCCAGAAGGGAAGTCCGGGGCCCTCCCTACTCTTTCTTACCCCTATATTCCCCTCCCCATTCTCTTTCAAATTCATGGACTTCTTCTTTTTAATAATTATTATTACATGAGTATATGTATATGTATATACACATATATTCCTAGATATAATCTGTTCAGTCTGTATAATGTTACTTGTTTTTATGTTTTCAGGACTGCTCTGTCACTTTTTAAAATATATCAGTTTTGATGCTTTGGGCACTTCTTTCTTTGTCCTGTTCTCTACCTCCTTATCATATACTTAAGGGGAAACGATTCCCATTCAAGGTTCAGATGGAACTACCAAGGCAAAGGAGGACCTGATAACTGGGCCACTGTATACATAGAATAAAACCATATAATGATAGTCCTCCTTCATGTGCAAGTTCACTACAGGGTATGGTGTCTGCCAGAACATATTTGCATAAAGGGCTATTACTCGAACAGTAGAAAGCAAGTGATTGTTAACTTGTTAGGCATTTCCTCTGAAATCAAAACTACAAAAACAAACAAATTAACAAAAACACAAGAATACAGAATTACAGTGTAATTGCTGAAATCCTACATTTCCTGGAAGCATGATTTTAGGGATACATGGAAAAGATCACCTATTTTTTGTTGTATCTTTTAATATTTTTAGTAATTCTTTGAGAATTTCATACAATCTATTTTGCTTATATTCACCTCCCACTTCTCCTAATTCCTCATAGACCTGTACACACCTACCTACTACTTTAATTTCATGTCCCCTCTACTTTTAAAAAATAATCCATTAGCTCCATATTTTGCTGCCTATGTACTCATGGGTGTGGAATCATCCACTGGAGAATGGTTAACCTATAAGGGATCATACCCTTAAAGAAAAATGACTCTTCTTCCCCCAGAGGCCATTAACTATCCTAAGCCCTAGGTTAAGGATAGGGCTCATGACCCCCTTCCCACTCTATTCTGGAATGCTTGATGGCTTGATCTTGTGCAGTCAACCACAGCAACTGTGAGTTTACCAGTGCCGTGGCCGTGTCATGTTCAGAGAGAAGTGCTGATATGAAGAGGAAAGGCAAAATACTTATAGTTTTAAGTTATATTTCCAGAAAGCCCCCAAATGCAAAAATAGAATAAATGGATGAGTATTGTAAAATCTAAGTTTCAAGTTTTATGAGAGGTAAACACACACCTAGTATGTATCTCCAAGCAAATAATTTACAAGATTAACAAATGTTTTCTCCTACCTCCCTTAAGCCATCTCACTGCATACAATTGAACAGAACTTAACTGATGGGTGATATCGCACTGTATGCTGTGATTATGTTACTCTGATTGGTTGATAAATAAAATGCTGATTGGCCAGTAGCCAGGCAGGAAATATAGGCAGGATAAGCAGACAAGGAGAATTCTTGGAAGAGGAAGGCTGAGTCAGGAGTCGCCAGCCAGACACAGAGGAAGCAAGATGTGAAGGCAGAACTGAGAAAAGGTGTCAAGCCACATAGCTAAACATAAATAAGAATTATGGGTTAATTTAAGTGTAACAGCTAGTCATAATAAGCTTGAGCTATATTATGTATATGGCCTTACAGTTTGTAAATAATATAAGCTTCTGTGTGTTTACTTGGGTCTGAGCAGCTGCAGGACCAGCAGGTGAGAGAGATTTGTCCTGACTGTGGGCCAGGTGGGACACAGGAAAACTTCAGCTACAGTTAACAATAATCTGTTTATCTCTATGATAGCTTCAACATGATGCTAAGTATAATTTTGAACTGGAGTATTACATATGTGACTAAGATTTCTGGGGCAAATGCAGCTCAAGCCTACAGCTTTCAGTCTTAGTATGAACATGAAGGCACCAGGAAGTCTTTCTGCCACCCCTTACTCTATGCTTAGTATATGAACTTTTGTTAACTTTCATTATAGGGAGAAGTGACTACACATCCCAGACAGGCAACACATGATAGACACAAATAATGATTGCACCAAAGTTCAACTTGGTGAAGAATGAGTTTTTCTTGAGGTTACTCACAGCAGTATGAGTGAAGGGTTACTTACAAGAGTATGGCTGAGTTCAAAAACAGTTGCATCATCAAAAAACATCACAGTGCTGGCAAAGACTCACGAAAGCTGCAATCCTGAAACTTTCTACATCACTTGCAAGCAGCATAATAGCTAGGATAGCCTCTTCTACATAGCTTAGCTTCCTGTAGAAAGCTGTGATAAGCAGGGTTCCTTCCCTCCCAATCCAAGAGTTTATTCATTGCTTGAACAGGACCCCTGAAATCTTGTAGGTTTCAGCTTTTCTCTAAACATCAGCTTTGTTTCCTTCCTGAGTCTCATGAGCTGTCCTCATTTTTCCTGTAGGAAACATTATCAAGAACTAAAGAAGAATCTGTAGTTAGTCAAATCTCTCTTTGATCTACCTTGTATATAAACACTTTCTACAAATCAATTCTGTTGTGGAAGGCAGGGGGCTTCTTCAAAGCACACTTTGTAATAACCTAACTTATGTGTCACCAAAGTGTAATTGATTGAGACAGAATCAAACAAGATTTGATCAAATCTGGTAGATTCAATTCTGCTTTGTTGTTGGCCTTTTAGCACATAGAAACAATCTATGTCTGTTGCAAGGCACCAGTATAAACAGAAACCTGTTATTACTCTCTCCTATGTTCTTAACCAACTTTAGTGATCTACTCTACACCCTTATTCTTTCATTCCTTCTTTTCAAAACAATTGCTTTAACCAGAAAATTCATCTTTTGAAGACATCCATACTCTTTCCATACACCTGTCTAGTGTAGCTCTCATTCCTCTGTCACAATCACTCACCATGATGTTGCTTCCCAAATGGTACCACAGATAGGATGGTGGAATGTATTGCTGGGTGAAGATGAAGGTCAAACATTACAAAGAAGGTTAGGCAAGTAAGCCTGATTATCTAGAAATGAAATAGCACATACTGACAGTAAGAAGGTAGTCACTATGAGAAATTTTCAGGCACACAGATATCATCAAATTCTCATGTTTTTAATATTAAGCAATTAACACTCAAGTTTTTTAGTATATGCATTGACAATTGAAACCTCTTAGAATATAAAAATGCAATCAAAGCAGCAATGCTTTTGACTAGCCTAGTTCATATTATATTGCAAGTACTCATTAAATACTGAATGAAAGATAAATTCACATTCTAGTGCTTTACCATCATCTAAGGTATGAAAAAAATGAGGTGGGACATTTGGTCTTTTGTAGCTGAAAGTTTTCCTGTGCCCACTCGGCTCCTGCATCCTGGCGGTCCCACAGCTGCTCAGATCCAAATGAACACACAGAAGCTTTTATTAATTATGAACTGTATGGCCTGTTGGCTCAGGCTTCTTGCTAGTGAGATCTTACATCTTAAATTAATCAATTTCTGTAAATCTATACCTTTCCACGTGGCTTGTGGCTTACCAGTATCATTACATCTTACTTCTCATGGCAGTGGCTGGTAGAGTCCTCTTTGCCTCTCCTTTCTCTTCCTGTCTATCTGTTTGGATTTCCTGTCTGCCTCTAAGCTGCCTGCCATAGGCCAAATGGCTTTATAATATAAGAGCTAGTTAGCAAGAGGCCAGCCATAGACCATACAGTTTGTAAGTAATATAAGCCTCTGTGTGTTTAATTGGGTTCGAGCAGCTGCAGGACTAGGTGGGACACAGGAAAACTTCCAGCTACAAATGGTACCCAACAGCTTAAGTTTCCACCTGAAACCTGAGAATACTTAATAAGCAATTCTAAATGCAGCCCAAAACAGGTTCCTGCTTCATGCCTCATGCAGGTGGCAAGATGCCACAACATGTGAGCTTGAGCTACTCTATGATGGGTTCATGGTGTGTGGGCTTGACCTACAGCATGACACACATTCCTGCTGAGTTACACAGAGGTTTCTGCAAGCTGTGCAACATGGTACATGGTAGATACAGGTTTTGCTACAAAAAAAAGAGGTTTATGGGCTACAAGCTGCTGGATGGAAACACAGGCCCACTGCTTCCTAGAGTTAACAGTGAGCATGGTTCCTAGAGCTGGCTGTAAACATAGTTCTGCCATGTTGGGAAGCTGAAGTGGGCAGAGAATGCTGCAGTTTAAAGCAATAGATTCACAATAAGACAGATTCAGATGGGCTAAACCTCTAAACAGTTACAATGTATGTAAAAATGCACGTAGGCTTGGAAGAGAGAAAAAAAGTAATATATGCAGTTATTTAAAGAAATAGATAGTTTTAAAAAGTAAAGTCTTTAAAGAGAAAGTAAAAGTAATATAAAAATAAGCCATGTAAAGATGGATATCACACAGAGAATCTGGATTGTGTTGTCTCTAGGATTTTTAACTGCAGAGAGACATTTGATTGTAAAAGCTACTGAGTTAAAGCAAGATGTATATTTTAAAGGTATCTTGATTTCAAAATGTATGTCTAAGGATACATTGCTTTGGAAAAGAGGTTCTGCTTTTGCTTCCACAGAAGATGAGAACCTGTGGATTGCTTCCAGGCTAAAATAGTTTGATCAACCAAGACCCCCTGAAAGGTCTCCAATGACACCATGGCCCAGATCATCCAACATCCAAAATCAACTTCAAGACAACTGGCTCAGAGAGTACAGCCTCACAGACTACTCCAGTCAGGACTTGTCGATAATCCTAAATTTTCTTTGCATTCCCATAAGAATACAGCGCCCTTTATCAGCAGGAAGTAGCCTAGAAAACTATGCCCACATTCCCAAAAAGTGGATTATGGATGTTTGTCTTTGTTTATATTGTTGGCTACAAATTGTTATTGGCCACAGTCAATATCTTTCTAAAAGAAGAAAGGGGGATATGATATAGATATATAGGATACAGATATGATAGAATAAAAGGGTGGATTGTTGAACCTACTTTCAAAGAGCAACAACTTGTTTGAAATGTTTTATATTGCTATGGATTTTAGTTTATTGATACAAATTTAAAGTTAATTTTGTTATACTGTATATATAATTCTACTCTTGTTTAAAGTATTATGTGTATACAACTCATTTAAAATTGTATCATTAAGAAATACAGATTAATAGTCAATCATCTATGACAGTCAAACTTATAGTCATGTTAGTTTAGTTTTCTAGGTATACATAGATATATTTCAGATAGATAGGTAATTTTCAAACACTTCAAAGACCTACAGAATATGGCATTTAAAATGTTTTAAAAACTTAGACTTTCTGGACAGTGAGACAGGTCTGCTCCTGGCAGCACCAATTTACTTCAGAGAGGAGGATGGGCATCAATGACACTGCATATGGAGTTTATCTTCTTCTTGGCAAAAATAGCCATTTGGGCAAGAAACTGTTCTTGCCTGGACTGCTTGACAATATATTCTATAAACTGGGCATGCAGGACCCATAGGAAGGTGACCACTGAACTTTGCAAGGCAAAATGGTCCTTCATGTTCCTGCTTCACAGAATAAACAGTTAGATATTCTACAGAGAGAAGTGACTAAGAGACTCTAGCCCTATATGGCTGAAGATGGATGTCCCAAAGTTATGAAGGAAGTTTGGATGACTGTCCAGGTAGGAAGCTGTTTCTGTCATTCTAGATTTTTTGGAAGATGCTTACAATGCTTTTCCTGTTTACTTAGGTAATATTATATCCTTCTAAGGTCTTTGATGTAGTTGAAGACTAGATAGTAATAATTTTCCTTGGTTATGATAAAAGATAAATTAGATATAAAACTTAAGACTCAAAAATATAGGATAGATAGAATATTTTCTTTAATTTTGCCAAGTACAAATAGACTAGTTATTATAACTGTAATTCTTGCTTGATAACTGTTTGTTATATGTAATTTTACTATGTTAAAGATAAAACCTTCCATTTTGATTAGACAGAAAAGGGGAAGTGCTGTGGAATGTTCTGTATGCTGTGTATGTGTTGCTCTAATTGGTTGATAAATAAAACACTGATTGGCCAGTAGCCAGGCAGGAAGTATAGGTGGGACAAGCAGAGAGGAGAATTCTGAGAAGTGGAAGGCTGAGTCAGCAGATGCCATCCCACCATCCAGGGAGTAGCATGTAACAGCACATAGATAAAGCTATGGAAGACGTGGTAACATATAGATTAACAGAAATGTGCTGAGTTTAAATGTAAGAGCTAGTCAGTTGTAGGCCTGAGCTAATGGCTGAGCAGTTTTAATTGATATAAGATTCTGAGTGATTATTTTATAAGCATCTGCAGGGTCCATGGGGCTGGGCAGGACCAGAGAAAACATCAGCTACAGTCTTTGATGTCCCTGAAGTGGTCACATGACACATAAAATGAATAATGACCTCTTCTATAAATTTTTCATATTCTGCCTACAGTAAATCCATATTACATACAATCTTTTCTCCAGTGTGAGGTCATCAAGATGGCCTAGCCTCTGTAGAAAATGAATGTTCTATAAATAATCCCTAACTCAAAGTCATAGATGTCTCAATGTGTATAACAATGGTGGCTTCAATATTATTGCTCAATTCTTGTTTGATTAAAGACACTGTCAGATACTCCAAAATCCCTAAGGGTCTAGAACAACATTATTTTCTATTACTCTGTAGAAAATTGATGGAACTCCAGTTACTATCCTGAATCACTCATATTTAGCTGACTCTACTAGGAGAATGTACAACACAGAGGAAAGAAGCCATTTTCTTGAATAACATGCCAGCCATTCTTTCTATAGCTTTGGGAATTTTCAATAGTTCTTTTCTTTTACAAAGATGATAGAAGATTCTGTGATTCCCCAGTTTGATTGTAACATTATCAGGGAGCAGTATACTAGAGGGCTGTGCATGGAGACAGAGAAAGCAAAGAGGTATCTCTCAGGTGTTCAATGCAACATTATTACTTTTCAGGAGAGACACTCACCATGAAGAATCATTGGAAACAAGGCAGCTCCTTGTTATCCTGTCAGCAAACTTACCCAAGTAAGGAATTTTCTGAGCCAGAAAAAGATTTTAGCTCTGTGAATCTCCTGTGGCACACAGGGAAGGCATTCCTAATGCTCTACAAGACACTTACGTGGTCCCTGGAGGTAGCTTCTATGTCTGCACACACAATGTGAGCTAAGTCCCTGAAGCTGCTGTCATTTAGCTACAGCTGCTTTTTCTTTCTTTTTTTTTTAAAGATTTATTTATTTATTATGTATACAGTGTTCTGTTTGTATGTATGTCTGCACACCAGAAGAGGGTACCAGATCTCATTATAGATGGTTGTGAGCCACCATGTGGTTGCTGGGAGTTGAACTCAGGACCTCAGGAAGGGCAGTCAGTGCTCTTAACCTCTGAGCCATCTATCCAGCCTGCTGCTTTTTCAAGAGAACAAGTGCCTTGCCCATCCCCAGCAGCATTGACTTTAGGAAGTAGGCCAGGCAAGCCACCTGTAAAGCTGGAAACCCAGATGAGAAAAACTTAGAAATGCTAGCAAAACAGCTGTGGAGAAGGGTGCTGTGGCAGGTCATGCTCCTTACATGATTTCCCCAGAAACCCTTTCCTTGAGTGCAGCGGGTTCTCCAATGGTTGTGTGTGTGTGTGTGTGTGTGTGTGTGTGTGTGTGTGTGTGTGTGACATGAGCATGGCTTTCCGGGAACTGTCCAGCCTGTTTTCTACCATCGTCTCCAGATGTCATTACACCAAGCTCACAACTGCAACATTGGAATCCCAACTTGATGAGCCCCAAGTGCGAGTTTCTGATGGCTATGCCACCATTGTGGTATGTGGTATGCCGGGAAACCAAATGTAAAGTATATGGGACTTTTCATCTTATTTGAAAGCTGTTTCATGTTATGTGGTATAAACTTGCATCTAAAAAGAAAGCACAAATCACATGAAGCCAGATTGGAAGGTCATTCAGTGCTGCATTGCCCTGAATCCTCCATCCCAAAACAACTTCTACCAATAGGACTTTCTAAGAAGAGGGACTAGCTCTGAGAGCCTCACAGCTGAGATCTTCCACTCCAAGCCCTGTGCTCCAGAGTCAATATGTAAGTCTATACAAGGATATTGCATCAGAACCCTGTAGCCAGAAGTTTTCCTGTGTCCCACAGCCACTCGGTCCCAACTAAACACACAGAGGCTTATATTAATTACAAACTGTTTGGCCTATAGCTCAAGATTATCATTAACTAGCTCTTACAACTTAATTCAATCCATTTCTATTAATCTATGTTTTGCCACATGGCTTCGTGGCTTGCCTGTGTTCCATTACATCTTGCCTCCCCCACCAGTGCTCAGTGTCTCCCCTGCTCCACTTTATTCTTGACTCTCTGCTTGGATTCACCACCTTGCTCTTCTCTGCCTTGTCATAGGCCAATGCAGCTTTTTTATTAACCAATGGTAGCAACACATATTCACAGTGTACAAAAAGACTATTCCACAGCAGACCACTGCAGATCCCAAACAGCTACAGAAATTATACAATTATACAGGTTCAAGATCCCTGCATCCAACTAGCTTTGGAGAGAAAATACCTTGGGGAAATCAAATCTGAACTAAATGTGTGTTGACTTTCAGTCTTATCATTTCCCCTGAACATTACAGAATAACAATTGCTTTTAAAATATTTACATTTATCAGTTATTATAGATAATTTAGACAACATGAATGGACATAGCAAGATATACAAATATTGTACTATGTTTTATTTTTAAAATCCAACCCTTCAGTTTTCCATAAAGTATCTAAAATGTTCTACTGAACAGTTGATAAAGAGAAGCCAGACAAAATAAATTATAAATAAGGTACTGTGTTTTTTATACTTATCACTGCATCATATAGTATTTACAAACTCATAGAGCTTTTTCCTATTCTGCATTATCCTTTCACATACTTCATCCATGTGCAATTTTATGTAAAATACTTGAGCATCTGAAGATGTTGTATTCTTTCAGGTCCTGTAAACAAAGTCTGTGGATGTATAGAGGAAGTCATATTCAATGTACCGTCAGTTGTTGGGGCTGGGTGAGGTCCCAAAAGACCCAGGGTCACCTTTGGCTTCACGCTTGACTCTGGTGGTCAGAGTCTACTTTCTTCCTTCTTAAGTTGTAACTCTTGCGCGTAGCTGTGTCAGCACACTGGGTTCACAACAGTTCACATAGATTTGTTTTATCATACATTTATCCCTTACTACCCCATTCCAAAACTTATTAACTGAGACTTTTTTTGTGGTTTTTGTTTTATTTTTTTTATTTTGTTTTATTTTTTGAAAGAAAGTTTCCAGGCAGGCAGGAAATTTCCACCTTCTTGTAGCTGCCTTCTGTGTGCTGAGATCACCGGCATGTGCCACCAGGCCTGGATCAACAATCACCTCCTTGAATATATGAGTGTGAACTATGTAGGAATATCCAAAGTGAATCTGTCTGTGATTTTAAAGGTTATTTTCACAAATAAACAGAATGAATATTAAGTGACTTGACAGAAAAATTTCAGATTATTGTTCCTTGAATATTAAGTGACTTGACAGAAAAATTTCAAATTATGGTTCTTTGATTTATCAAAAGAAAATGTAAAAGTTTTTTATTTAAAACTTACTATGGAGTGAAAAAGAGCATTTATTGCATTGTTTACCTGTGTTTTTAATAATAATTGTTATCTTAAAAGATCACTGAATATAATATGGGCTGGATAGATGGCTCAGCCATTACAGACTAGGCTCATAAAGGAATCATCAAAGATCACTGAGCATAATTCATGAAAAGTGGGGAGAAGTTAAATTGACTTATGCTGATCTGAATACACTTCAAAACTTGCTTAGTGTAACTTAATTATTAAAAATATCATAAGACCAAAAAAAATTCTTTTAAAACTCACACTGCAAATTACTCATTCATCATTACTAAAAGAGGAGTCCTGTCATACCATGGGCTGCTGTTGACAACCAACAATACTCAGATTTGCCGCCCTCTGCCCCCAGGCTCTGCTGGCTCTGTTCTGGCTAGGAGTACATTGTCCAAAGAAATCGTCTCTCTAAATCTAGCTCTCTTGCTTGAAATATATAAACACTATTCATCATGTGGAAATGGAAGCACTTAGGGGATATGTTCCTTAAATTGAATCTCTGAAAAAAAAATGGTTGGTAAAACACAATTATATTCTTCTCTTATCTTAAATTCCTTGTGGAGTAATGTTAGAAACAGAATATGCAAGTCTGACAGCTTCCTTCATTTGAGTCCCCAGCTTGCAGAGTGGTGTGGAAGTTTAGGGAATGTTTTGCATATAGGACCTGGGTGTCTCAAACAGGTCTTTCCATAGGTGGAACTTAAGGGTGATATCTGCTTCTGTATTAGTCCTGAAGTCTCAGCTTTTATCTGTCTCTATGATGTACCAAGCCACAAGTACCCATTGTTGTTGACCCACACATTTCAGCCACCATGTCTCCCATACCATTGTAAAAACTATAAACTCTCATGAACTACAGTCTAAAATAAACTTCTCCCCTCCTTTATGTTGTTTCTATAAGATATTCTTTCACTGACGTGAGGAAGATGATTTCTACAAGTAACAAAAAAATACAAGTCATACATTTCTATTAAAAAAGGGGGAAAAATCTAAAAGAAAGATGTTTTTAAAAAAGGAAGAAAAATAAAAATGATGATATTTAGCTAGCCATTCAACAGATATTGAAAGTCAAATACTTAATGTTAGATTTTTGTTACTGTGGAAAAATATTAGTTTATCAAACTAACAAGAAGAAAAACGTCACAGCTTCAAATGGTCCATAGTTACTTGGTCAAGTTACTTTGGGCCTATAGCAGCATAGAGCATCATATGAGACTATGCCTTCAGCACAGGGTTCTATGGAAGATGTTTAAGATATAATCTCAACACATGTAAAAATTTCCTAGGATAGAAGAGATAAAGCATTTTTCTCCTCACAAATTTCATAATCTAGCTGAAGAAGAAAGCAATTAGAAAGAATTGTGAAAGAAGATGGCCATTGGAATGGTGGATGAGTGATGTGGATCCAGGTCCATGGGAAGAGTTACTGTATAAATAGAACCTGGAAACAAACCAAAAGGTAAGTTACTAGAGAAGTCTACCCTGTATATATAGCCCTTAGCAACCTTTGCCTCTTTTAAAAAAGTCAAGCCTACCTGACCAGCCACAATGAGCCAAGGGAGAAAGGTAAATAATGAGTTAAGTTTAAAAATCACAGGTTACATCTTGGGAGGGGGGGCTGGAGTGGAGGTGGGGGCTGGGGGTAGCAAGGAGCTGAAAGAACAAGGAAGAGAAAAGAAGCTCCCTATGGTTGTTGACCTACAGGGCCTCATCCTGATGACTCAGCGAAAGGGTGGGCAGGTTCAGTATGGAATCATTGAGGAGGACAGCTATGAAGATATGAAGAGAGGGTCTCAGCATTGCAGCTCTTACTTTACTACACAAGAGGTACAGGTTGAGCTGGCAATGGATAGAGATGAAGGCAAGAACACACGCATACACACACACACACACACACACACACACACACACACACACACACA
>CABHPR010091809.1:0-22204 GCA_902168415.1 Peromyscus melanophrys
GTGTGTGTGTGTGTGTGTGTGTGTGTAGTGTAAGTACTGTATGCATTTCTGTAGCTTCTTGTGGGAAACATAGTTTCCAAACAGCTTGGCAGGAATCACTTGTAGCTGCTCCCTGAGCTGAAATCTTCCATCACTCCACGAGCAGAAGCTTGTATAAATGCATTTGCCTGTGGACCTATGGGAAGACTTTGTTCTTTAGAACTAGCATTTTTGCTGATTTACTCTTAGTAATATAATTACAAATAGCAACCTCTCAAAAACACCCAGGAACGACTCTTTGACAAGATTTAAGAGAGCTGAGAAATGGCTGAGCAGGTAAAGCCCTTATGTGCAAACATGAGGATATGAGTTTGGATCCCCAGCACCCACAGAAAAAGTCCGAGGATGGTGGGGTGTGACTGTATTCCCAGTACTGGGAGACAGAGACAGGAAGATTCCAGGGGCTTATTGATTAACCAGTCTAGCCAATGAATGAGCACCAGGGTCAGTGAGAGAAACTCTTCTAAAAAGTAAGGCACAAGTCACTGAGGTGCTCAGTGGGAAAGCACCAATGCCGTGCCCAATGACCCAAGTTCAATCCATGGGACCCACATGGAGGAAGCAGAGAACTGACTTCCATAGGCTGTTTACTGACCCCCATTGTTGTGTACATACAATATAAAAATGCAATATAAATACTGTAGTGGCCAACAGAAGAAGCTACTCAACATTAACCTCTGGCTTCAACAAAAGCATGGGTGCATGCACCCCCCTCACACATATGTGCATGCAGACAGACATGTTTGCACATACACACAAACACACAATGTTTTAACAAGTAACTTAGTTTTTTTGCAATAAAAAAAGCAAGACTTCTATCAGATGTTAGAGAATACCTATGAAGGGTCCTTCTTGACCATTCACTGTCTTAGTTAGGGTTTCTATTGCTGTGAAGAGATACCATGACCATGGCAATTCTTATAAAGGAAAACATTTAATTGTGGTGGCTCACTTACAGTTCAGAGGTTTAGTCCATCATTGTCATGGCAGGAAGCAAGGCAGCATGCAGGCAGACATGGTGCTGGAGAGGGAGCTGAGAGTTCTTATATCTTGACTCAGGCATAAGGAAGTGGTCTCAGACACTGGGTGTGTCTTGAACATATATGAGACCTCAAAGCTGGTCTCCACAGTGACACACTTCCTCCAACAAGGCCACACCCATTCCAACAAAGCCACACTTCTTAATAGTGCCACTCCCTTTGGGGGCCATTTTTTTTTCAGACTACCACATTCCACTCCCTGGCCCCCAAAGGCTTGTAGCCATATCATAATGAAAAATGAATTCAGTCCAACTTCAAAAGTCCCCATAGTCTATAACAGTCTCAAACTTATTTAAAAGTCTAAAGCTCGAAGTCTCTTCTGAGATTCATGCAATCTCTTAACTATAATCCCCTATAAAATCAAAATAAAAAAGCAGATAACATACTTCCAACATACAATGGCACAGGATGTACATTACCATTCCAAAATGTAGGGAAGGAAGTGAGGAAATACTGGACCAAAGCAAGACCAAAAACCAGCTGGGCAAACTCTTAAAACTCCATGTGTCCATGTCTAATGTCAAAGTGCTCTTCAGATCTCCAACTCCTTTGAGCTTTGTTGACTGCAACATAATTCTTTCTCTTAGGCTGGTTCTACTCCCTGTTAGGAGCTCTCCTGAGCAGGTATCCCACAGCTCTGGCATTCTAACATTTTGGGGTCTCCAAGGCAATCCAGGATTCAACTTCACAGTTTCATACAATAGTGTCTCTAGGCCTCCATTCAGGGATACCCCTAATACATGCCTGGCCTCAGCTTTTTTTAGTTGCAGAGGCAAATTCCATAGTTCCTTACTTTTATCCTTAACTCCAGAACCACATGGCTGAAGCTGCCAAGTTCTGCTGCTTACGGGGGCTGGAACATGGCCCCTTGTTCAGTTATCTTCACCAACTTTCTGTTTTCTGTAGTTTCCTTCACTGCCTAAACTTGGCTGTTCTGAAACTGAATCTACAGACCAGACTGGCCTTGAACTCAGAGATCTTTCAATTACATCTTCACCAGCTTTATGTTTTCAATGGTTTTCTTCACTGTCTAAGGTTGGCTGTTTTGGAACTTGCTCTGTAGACCAAGCAGACCTCAAACTCAGAGATCTGCCAGCCTCTGTCTTCGGAGAGCTGGGATTAAAGGTATGTGCTACCACACCTGGCTCTAAACCTCTCTTTAATTCCTTTTTAAAAGTTGGAAATTTAGCTGGGTAGAATCTTGCCCTGAGGTCACCACTCCCTTCATTCTATTTCTTAATCTGTTTGTCTCCTTGAACACAGAACTTAGTTCCATTCCACTTCCTGGTACTCCTGTTCTCCTCAAATTTTATATTTTCTTGCTTCTTATCATTATAAATCTGCATAAGGATAACCAGTAATAACCACAAAACACAGTCAATACTAGGCTATTTTGAGATTTCCTCTGCCAATGGAATTAATCCAAAACTCATCACTTTAGCCTCAGACAGACTCGTTGGACCAGAGCAAAAAGCAGCCACATTCTTCACCAAAATATCACAAGAACAATTTCTAGACAACATATTAAAATTCTTCTCCTCTGAAACCTCTCAAGCCAGCCCTCCACAGTTCAAATCACTCTCAGCACCACTGTCTTCCATGCTCCTACAGGTGTGGCCCGTTAAGAGGACTGAAAGCATTCCACTGCTTTCCTATCTTGAACTCCCAAAGTCCAAATTCCTCCAAACAAAAACATGGTCAGGTCTTTTGCAGCAATACCCCATTTCCTGGTACCAACTTCTGTCTTAGGGTTTCCATTGCTGTGAAGAGACACCATGACCACAGCAACTCTTATAAAGAAAAACATTTAACTGGGGTGGTTCAGAGGTTTAGTCCATTACCATCATGGCAGGAAGCAAGGCAGCATGCAGGCAGACATGGTGCTAGAGAAGGAGCTGAGAGTTCTTACATCTTCACTTACAGGCAACAAGAAGTGGTCTCAGACTTTGGGTGTGACTTGAGTACATATGCGACCTCAAAGTCTGCCTCCACTGTGACACACTTCCTCCAACAAGGCCACACCCAATTCAACAAAGCTACACCTCCTGATAGTGCCACTCCCTTTGGCAGCCATTTTCTTTCAAACCATCAATCACTAAATTCTAAGCTCTCTCCTTTAATCCTAGGCCAGACAGAAAAAGAGCATTTCTCCAACTGAGAAAAGTTGCCCATGCTTTTCCTATTATGATGCATTATTTTTCTGCAGTGCTTTCCTATCTCTTTAGACTAAGGTAAAAGTGACCAGGAAGTCTATAGACAACTCCCAAGAATTTTAATTTAGAATATATTTTAAAGTTAAAAATGCTAAGAAATGTAAATGCTTCATACAAGCAAACACAGTCATCTCATTTTAAAGGCATCTCTGAACTCCTAAACTCTAGGTCAGTCATTCTCAATCTGTGAGTCATGACCCCTTTGGGGGTCATAGGACCCTTTCAGGGGAGTTGTGTAAAACCATCAGAAACATCAGATATGCTGTGGATGATTGATTGATAAAGTGCTGATTAGCCAGTAGCCAGGCAGGAAGTATAGGCAGGATAAGGAGAGAGGAGAATTCTGGGAAGTGGAAGCTGAGGCAAGGAGATGCTGCCAGCCACCACCATGAGGAGCAGGATGTAAAGCACCAGTAAGCCACAAGCCACATGGCAAGGTATAGATTTATAGAAATAGGTTAATTTAAGATATAAGAATTAGATAGCAAGAAGCCTGAGCCACACAGCCATACAGTTTATAAATAATATAAGCATCTGTGTGTTTATTTGGGTCTGAGCAGCTGCGGGATTGGCGGGTAAGAGAGATTTGTCCTGACTGTGGGCCAGGTAGGACCAGGAGATACAGATATTTACATTATGAGTCATAACAGTAGAAATGAAAATAATTTAATGTTGAGGGTCACCACAACAGAAGGAAATGTATTAAAGGGTCTCAGCATTAAGAAAGTTGAGAACCACTGCTCTAGGTTCTCTGCATTTGGGAAAGTAGTAGAGTCGTTATTCTGATGGCCACTGAGTGTCTAATTAATGATAATCATAGCCTTCCCAGTTCAGATTTCCAGAGTCAAGTGCATGGGCAGAGAAGACACAGGCAGGAGTCAAGCGAGTCTATTGTCCAGTAACTTTAGTGTTGAGCTTCCTTCTTGCCAATATCGTGAGTCTCACCATGCTACTGGAAGACAAGAACACTGTAAGGAATCTGGGGAACGGGGAAATATGGAACCACTCACAAAGTATTCATTAGTGGCTCGTTTGTCTGAGTCAGTGTGCTATAGATGACAGACTTTCTGTCTATAGGGGCAGCTCAGGATGGGATGCAGAATGGATACGATAAGGGAACACTGTAAGTTCTTTCTTCAATCCAACAGAAGGATCAACCTCACCAACAAAGAAGCAAAGTAGGGAGTGACTAGGAGTTCTCTCAAAGATAGGGATGCATGACCTGTGCAGGGGGAAGGAAAAACCTGATGGGGGTGGGGGAGTGGGAGGGGGGCTGGGACAGCAGGTGCGGAGACTCTCAGGGAAGGAAACAGAGTACTTGTTGAACTTCAGGAAGGTTTGCTTTAAAAAGGCTGTGGGAAGGAGGAAGCTGGAGAAATTGTCGGGGTCAGCTCAAGGACGAACATGGATGGCTATGCTAAGGATTTGATGTCAGGATAGTAATGACATTGCCGTCACTTATTTCCTGCTCTTATTGTATGTGACGCATAAATATGTGTACTTTATGTGAATTAAATTCACTTAATCCTCATAAGAATTCAACAAAGATAAGTATTACTATTTCTGTTATTTTATAGGTAAGAAAACTAGGGCAATGCAGAGGTATGAAAGGATTGGCCTGTAGGCATGTCTGTGGTACATTGTCTTGACTGTCAGTTGGTGGAGGAGGACCCAGTCTACTGCGGACAGCACCACTGGGCAGATGGTCCTGGGTTGTATAAGAAGGCTAGGTAAGCATGGGCCTTAGCTCTGGCTAGCAAGTAGCACTTCTCCATGGTTTCTGCTTGAAGTTCCTCCTTAAGTCTCTGTGTGACCTGGAAGTGTAAGGCAAATAAATCCCCCTCCCAAGTTACTTTTTTGGTCACATTGTCACAGCAATAGAAAGGAAACTGGACACACACTCAGGGCCCCTTCTAGGCTCTGTGGTGGCTTGACTTAGAAGAACTAGTGTATTTGACACTTGGAAGGACTTGACTTGTGGCCCTGACACCTGGTCGATATAATAAAACTGTAGCTGGTGATAATTATACTATTGCACAAATGAAAGTAGAGAGAAAAGAAATATGAAGTGAAACTTCTCTTATGTATAATCATGCCTACAAAATAAACTAAAAAGATAATGAGTCTTAGTATAGTAATTCTAAATGACATAAATATATTTTTGGAAAAGGAGAGCGAAAATGCATGCTTTCATGCTGACCCAAAGCAACAATTAGTAACAAAGATGGCCAGAGAGCTTCTGAAGAACTTAAGCACCTGTAGAGGAGAAGGGCCTTCAGATAGATGTGTGCTGAATGGCATTCCATAGGGAGAAGCATAGGAAAGGCAGGGAGGTGTGAGCAGGCCCAGAGGCAGGCACTGTACGTCATTTGGCCTGCTGGACCAAGAGTCTCTTAGAGAGGAAGGGCAGTACAGAAAAGATGACATTAGCAAGGAAAGACAGAGGGTTAATATGTGATGGGGAGATGCTTCTTGAGAAGTCAGGTAGCAGGGTGCTGGGAAGCGGTTAGGCAGTGACGGGAAACGCAAAAGACCAAAGTCATCCTTGGTTACATAAAATTCTGTCTCAAAAAAAAAAAAAAAACAAAAAAAAAAAAAAACAAAAAAGAAAAGAAAAAAGAGTACTGATGCCTTGAAGTCAGACAGTCACTGTTGGAGGACAGAAAGCAGAGCATAGCATTTGCATGGGTGGCATCCGGACACAGGCTTCTCTCAGAGTACCAGGGACTGAGACTGGAATCATAACCCCGAATCCCAGTTCTTTATCTGTCTAAAGATAGGGTCTCAGGTGCGTCTTAGGCTGACCTTGAACTCACTATGTAGTTGAGGAGGACCTTGAAATCATGATCGTCCTGCCTCCACGCCTTGAGTGCTGTGATTACAAGCTTACACTACCACATCTAATTCATGTATCATTAGGGGTGAAACCCAGGGCTCTGTGCAGGCTAGGTCAGCATTGTACCAACTGAGCCACACACTGTGCCCTTCAGATTTGCTTCTTACAGCCACTCCAGGAGCTCAGATGTGCCACTCGAGTGCCGGGTGCTACCACTGGCCCCTGGCCATGTTCACACTGTATCTGCTGAGAAGAGAGTGTATGCTTTTCACAGCAGCCCTAAGAATGCCTTGTGGAAAAGGTGGTCCTGAGTGCCAGTGTGCAGCTCCTGCTAGCCTGGGAAAGGAGGTTACAGGCTCTCTTTCACCCTTCAAAAATTTTTGATGGTGAAATATATGGTGGACCTCTCCTTGAGTCACCCCAGTGAGATGGGGTCTTGGTATCAATGAGATGCCCATTCTGTTGGTGAAATTATAACTTTTCTGACAGAAGGGAAGTCATTCTACAGAGACCCCTGTGCTCTTTCCTCTGGCTATCAGACTATTGAGACAAGGGTCCCCAAGAAGTTGGGGTCTCAGGCTAGGTGAGAGGACAGGGGGGTTGGTCAGTCAGAGGCAGGCTTTGTCTGTTTCACACAGATCTGACAACCTGTCAGATCACTTTTGCTGAAGAGTCTGGAGCTGAGACGATAATGTGGTCAGTGACAGGCAGGAGCATATCTGGATCAGGACTGTTATCAGTCATTCTTGCTCTGAAAATTTAAGTTGTATTTCTATACATCTGTGTGCACATGTGTGGAGCTCAGAAAATAGTTTTCAGGTCTTTCTTCCACTATGTGGGACCAGGGCATTGAACTCAGGTCTTCAGGCTTGGCATAAACACTTTTATCCACCAAGCCACCTCATCCTCTGTTTAGACCTACACCCTATGTCAGGACCCCAAAGATCCAAAGAAGGACTTGGGGAGTCACTGGACCTCGCGTGTGCACGTGCGTGTGTGTGTGTGTGTGTGTGTGTGTGTGTGTGTGTGTGTGTGTGTGTGTTCCTCTTCCCAATGCGGCCACATTGAAAAACTTAAAAACTTTCTCTGCTTTTCACTCTTGTCTTTTGCTGACAATATGGAATATGGGTGGCTAAGCCTGGCTTGCTATGGGTAGCAGAGCCTAACAGTTCGAGTAGAGTTGGGGAAGGATGGCAAACAACCCAGCTCTTCTGCCCCCACTGCACTGTGGGAACTTCCCTCTACTATCTCCAGATAAATGACACGATACAGGCACGATACACAGTGGAAAGATTGCAAGGAGACTCTTACAAACCAGATCCCCTCTAGCTCTGTCCCAGATAAGCTGCACAGCCCAGAGAATGTAGCCAGACAGTTGACAGAGCTCTCTGTGCTGTAAATAGATACAGAGAACAGGAGTTCCAGAACCACCAATTGCTAGCAGCTCCCAGGAACTCCCAGTTTCTCCCGAGCAATCAGGGTGATGGGCAGAAACCACACCCCTCCTGTTATTCCGCATCTGCCTGGGGTATGATCTCATACGTTTGTCTGCTTGGATATAGGTACACAGTGACATGTACACTTTCTTGATTTGGAGACACCAGGCAACAGTGGCAGAATAAACATGCTGTCTCTCGGTTCTCAATCTGTCACAGTACCTACTAAGAGGGCAGCGAACTGCAGACTGGCTCCAGACCACTCCAGAGCCTCCTAAGTGTGGAAGTGTGGGAAATCCCGTCACTACTTGATGATTGTTTGCTTCCTTGGGTCTCTCTTTCTCTCTCTCTCCCCTCTCCCATCTCTCTTCTCCCCTCCTTCCCTTCTGCTCTCTCCGACAGTGTCTTCTATGTAGCCTCAGTATGCGCTAAGTAATCCAAGCAGGCTTCAAATTCAAACTGGAAACAATTCTCCTGCCTCAGCCTTCTGCATGCTGGGGTTTCAGGCATGTGCTCCCACAAGGTCTGTGATTGTCTTTTACCTTGGATCCCTCTTCCCAGCCCTTCCTGGGGGAGGGTACACGGCTCTGGCTCTGGTCCTCTGCTTGCTGGGAAGGTCCGCAGCCCATCGCTCCTCCTCTCTAGGCTCTGCCCCGGAGCTCCTGTCTGGTCCTTGAATCCCTGTTTCCCCTCCTCGATCCAGCGCTCCCTCCTCCCTCACCTCCAGGCTGGGCAGGAGGTTGCTGGGAACTGTTGCCATAATAAACCACATCACGCAGACCTGGGACCTGAGCAGCGATGAGACTTTTGCAAGGGAAAACTAGAAGATCTGAGAAGCTATCCAAATCCCTACCAGGATGCAAATTGGTCTCTCCCAGGCGCGAAGGGAGGGAAGAGTCTAAGCATCCTCCTGGATGCTCATTTCTTTATCTTTGCCGAGACCCCGGACACTCCCACACTCCCCTTACCTGGTCCAGGCATCACAGCCTGGCAGCCAGTGGAAGGCAATGCAGACAGCCAGCAGAGGCAATGTCACAGGGCACAAGCTCAGAAAGGATGATCACACAAGAAACAAACCCATCCCATGATGAAAACCACACAGGACCACAGATAGCTCTGCCGCTGCCAGTGGGTCTTGAAATCATTTTTACCTTGCAAGCTCCACTTTAGGAATGGTTGTGCTGGGGGGTGGTATATATATACATTGTATAGAGAATGAAACAAATATGATGTCACTCATCAAGAAAGGCAGAGCAGGGACTGCGGGCTGCTCACATGAGCAGTATACTTTCCTTCCTGAACTTCCGAACCCTTTCATCCTGTTTTCAACTTTGTTTTCCTTTTTAAGCACTGAGGGGGTGTAGTCAAAAAGACACTTGAGACGTCTCTCAACTCTTCGTTTTCAAGGAGTGACTTTCCCAAGATCTCCAGGGAGCTAGTTAATGAGGGAACTGTGACCCGGACCCAGGGGGCCTGCTCAGTCCCTCCATGTCTCAAAACAACTGGAAAATGCAACCCAGGCTTCTTGGAAATGCAAAACTCCCAGGATCTTCCCAGGGAATCCAGAGCTCAGCTGTTGATGAGCAGCTAGCTTACAGCTGCTTTACAACACATATTCATTTGCTTATTACAGACCAGGCTGGCCTCAGCTTGCTACATAGCTCAGGATGGCCTTGAACTCTGTGAGGATGCCTCTGCCTCACTCGTGTTGGGAATAAAGGGTGTGTAATTGTTTTTCAATTTTTATTTATTTTTATTTTTGGCCTTTTTGAAATGGGTCTTCTTATGTAGCCTGGTCCTCAGTACAGAACCCAGGCCTGTCTCCAGCTCACAGATATCCTCCTGCCTCAGGCTCTCAAATACTGGGGTTGTAGGTGTGAACTATCACTCTGGGCTTTATTTTACAGCACTTAGATTCACTTTACTTTGTTGTCTTCTTGTTGCTCAAGTGATGCTGCCTGTCAAGTCTTACTAACTTCGAGGAAGACTGAAACCCAAGTCTAAGTCTTAAAATTATGAAATGACAGACACTGAAGATTTGTGAACGAGGAATTGAAATAAAGCTAAAGGGTGTTTGAGGACCATCTCTGGAAGCACAGGCTCATGGGTTAACTAAGCTACTTTGCAAGAGTCTCACCTAGGATAACCAAATGCAAAAGGCACTTGGGAAATGTTCTTCAGAAAGTTCAGTGGGTGTTGATAAATGGGTAAGTATTGCTGACACCTGTATGTTTCTTGAGGCGATCTGTAGACAGAGGTTTTCAGGGAATGAATGGCGTGGCAACAAAATGTGTTGTGCAGGCCTTTTCACCAGCATCCTAGGACTGTGGTACAAAATTGTGAAAATACCATTTTCCTAGGAGTGTCCTGGGGCCAGCTCCTGCTGGCTCCTGAAAGCCCATCGCTAGCACTGTTGGGTCCCAGGTGCTAAACACAGGCAGTATCAAGATTAAATCTCATAACCTTATAATGAATTACGTTAAAAACAACAGTAAAAAATAGAGATACCCTATGTGTGGCAACGGGGTAGAACATCTCTTATTACCACAACAGATGGAAAGGAAACGGGAGAGATGGGAGAGAGGAAGGACTGAAGAAGAAAATGATGGGAAGAATTAACACAGAGTGTATTAGAGGAAGAGAAACACTGGCCTGCCTCATTTTAGTAAGGTATTTTCTGTCTGGAAAGATCTCCATACCAAAATTATAAGTAGGATCCGTGATGGCACACCACCTTCTTGCCCCTTCTTCCTGGCGGAGAGAAGGGGTTTTTGTCGGTCAGCATGAAGAAAACAGCACTCAGTCTCACTCCTTCCTTCCTTTCCCCGACTCTCTCTCTTTCCCTCCTTCCTTTTCTCTTTGTTTTCCTTTGTTGTTTGCTTGTTTTGTTTTGTTTCTCACTCTAGCTCAGGCTGGCCTTTCCCTTACTGACTCTGTGGCCAGTGATTTCCTCCATCTCAGGGCAATCCTTCAGCTCAGGCTCCGAGGAGTGCTGGGATTATAGATGAGCCCCGTCACACTCCACTTACTGGGAAGGACAGGTAACCCGCAGCAAGACAGTCTAGCCCTCGGGACACCACTAGATTAGGTAAAGTGGGGCACGCAGGGTGAGGCAAGTCCCACTCCATGTTGAGAGCCTTCCCATTCAAATTCCAACTCCAGGCATTTGCAAGAAGTGGGAAATCAAGCAGAGAAATCAGTTCTGAGGCCGACTGCAGCCCACTGTGTTTTTCAGCATTCTTTCAATGCATAGCATGATCCTACACTGACTTTCATCCCCAAACACTCCAGACTGCCTCATTGGTACAGTAATAGCTAACAGTTTGAATCCTTGCTAAGGATGAGGTCAATAAATGAAGTCGATGACTGTCATCTCTATTACATCAATCTCTTCCTGGTTTAGTAAGGGTTAGAAAGTCAGGACCCCAAGTCAATTTTGGCTCACAGCCTGCCTTTATGTGACCCATGATGTAAGGATAGAATCTATGTTTTTAAATGGTTGAAAGAGACCAAGAGATAAACATCATTTAGTGACTAAAAAAAAAATTTGTAATTCAAAATCCAGTTGTAAGGATTATGTTCTTATTACAGTCACCAGCCTGCGAAGGTATCCCAGCCTAAAAAGTGGGCGTGCCCTTCCACGGGTCTCTCTTTTTTTCAGTATTCTCTCTCTCTCTCTCTCTCTCTCTCTCTCTCTCTCTCCCTCCTAATAAAGCTCTAAAAGGTAACCATGGCTCGTGATTCTTCCGCCACCGCAACATCCAGCACTCTCTTCCATCTGCATGCCTGCCATGAGCACCACCATTAACCCCTACACCAGTGTCTGTAATAAATTTCACCAGAATATGGCCTGTCTGGCTTGTTTACATCCCTCTATGGTGAGTTCATGTTAGAATGAGCAGAACTAAGTAGCTGTGGCAGAGAACATATGGCCTGCAAAGCTTAAGAGAGTTATTACATAGGTTTTACAGAAACTATTCAAAGCTCTTGAATTTATTTGTTTGTTTATATTTTGGTTTTCTGAAGCAGGATCTTGTTGTGTAACTCAGGATTCTTCTGCCTCTGCCTCCTCAGTGCTGCGATGATAGGCAATGCACCACAATGCCTGGCTTGATCCTGATTTTATTTTACTTTTAAAGTGAAAAAGGAGTGTGTGTGTGTGTGTGTGTGTGTGTATGTGTGTGTGTGAATGTATGTGTATGTGTGTGTATATGTGTGTATGTGTGTGTATATGTGTGTGTATGTGTGTGTGTATGTGTGTGTATGTGTGTGTGCATGTGTATGTGTGTGTATGTGTGTGTGTATGTGTGTGTATATGTGTGTGTATGTGTGTGTGTGTATATGTGTGTGTATGTGTGTGTGTGCATGTGTATGTGTGTGTGTATATGTGTGTGTATATGTGTGGGTGGGTGGACATGTGGAGGCACATCATCTACTTCCTTTTTCAGACAGTGCCTCTGTTTGGCTTAGAGCTTACTGATTAGGTTAGGTTGGTGGGCTCGCAAGCCTGAGGGATCCCCCTCCCTTTGTCTCCTGAACACACTGCCTCTCACCGCTTCTTACGTGGGTGCTGAGACTCACACTCAGGTCCCATTCCTTCAAGACAAATGCTTTATGAACTAAGCCAGCCCCGACCTTCACTTTAAATGGTAATGTCCATAAGCCATTTAATATCTATTTTTTACTTGGGATCTGAGGGCCTGAAAGAGTTTGTGGTGTTTTCAGAAGGAGGGCAAACTCTCCCTGGGGTGTGTGTGTGTGTGTGTGTGTGTGTGTGTGTGTGTGTGTGTGTGTTGGGGGTAGGGGTAGGAGTAGGGAGGTGGGTATGATTCATTAAACAGCAGATCTATCGAGTAGACACTGACGCCATTCCATTCAGCTGAGCACCCCCCTCCCCCATACACACACTTTGCTGAGGTACCCTTCTCCACAGGGAGGTTGTGTAGTACTGAACAGAACCCTGCTGGGTTGATTTGCTGGTTTTCATCAGAGCTGGGGTGGGGAAGCATTGCAGTTTCTGGAAACAAGAAGAGAAAGTTCCAGACTGTGAGGCAGGCAGGGGTAGCAGTTCAGGTGTCATTTTAACTTCAAAGATCTCATTTTAAAGTTGCATGTTCCAGGTCTTCACATCCCTCTTAAAATCACTTCAACCCAACCACTGTGATTCTGGAAAATAAGCCTGGCAGCATCCATTCATTGCGTTACTCAGAGCTGAGCTATCGGTCTCCAGAACCCACCCCATCAAATTCCACTCCCCAGTCAGTCCACAAAGCGTTTTGTGACGATGGAGGAAACTATTATCACTAAGGAAAAATTGCATCAGAACACCTCACACAAAATGGCAACACAAAGCCCAGGCCAGTCCTGGCCGGTTAACAGCAAGGAAGGATTTAAATCGCAGAATGTGGGCCTGTTTGCGTTGTCCCTTTAAGGGGCTTGGTGTGACCAGCACAGGGCAACCAGAAACAAACCAGCCCCCAAACAGGGGAGCAGTTGTTTGCTGAGCCTTGGCATTAGGCCAACAATCCTGATGTTTGCTCATTCAACGCAAACTGGGTAAACACAGAGAGAAAGCACCGATCTTCAGACACCAATCAGAGAACCGCAGCTTCGTAGGAAATGTTGCTGAAAACATCTCATGGAACTATAAGACTTCCATTGATAGCCACCCTTGTGACTCTGGTGTGTGAACCCTGCTTAGACATTATGGTATGCAGAGAGCTTGATGGGAGGGTGTGCATGAGGAGGCACAGCCTTTGTTAAATGGCATCTAGGAAGGCAAGCTCGCCTTTCAGAAACCGGAAACAACTCCTTCAGGTTCTGTGTGGCAATTTCACACACTGCTACCCTCACAATGAAAGAAAAGTAATAGTTAAGTGATTTTTTTTTTTTGCTTCCAATTTTTGGCAGTACGTGGGCACAGAGCGCTGAGACTTTTTGAATTAGTGGTGTGATTTTTCCATGCTGGCCTTCAACATATTGTTTGACGCTCCAGGGGAGTTTGGCTGCTTAAGGAACTGGGAAATAAAAATGAAAAAAGAAAGTTCTTTAAGACACTTGATTCTTTTTTTTTTTTTTTTACTCCCAGTGCTGCTGGAATGTGGCTGAAAGAATGCTGGGCCAGCTGGTGAGATTCCGGTCCCAGCCTGCTCTGGACTGTAGACTAGTCTGGGAGTTATCTAACCTTGGGTACTAGCCCTTCCTTCTTCAGATGAGGGGCTGGCCCCAAGGGGCTGGGGAGTCAGCAGCTCTTGGAGCTCTGTTTCTCAAAGCTAGACCTATCGTACCTGTTCTGGAATCATCTCTGCTGCTTGTCCCAAGAGCAGATTCTCAGCAACATGAATGGATAGGTTAAATCTGTGTTTGTGATTCCTTTGTGCTGACAATTGAACCCAGGGCATCATCGACCCTTCAAATATACCCAGCACTAGAACTGGTCTTTCCAGCATGCATTCTGATACAAATGGATGCCTGGCACATCGCAGAGAGAAGAGAACTCAGCCTTCAGAATGAGAGGTCTGTCTTCACCTTTGACCTCGGGAAGTTATTTCATTTTCCTATTTCTGTTATTTTTCTTTAAGACAGGAGCTAGGAGGCTGGTAAACCGATCACTATGCAGGCATGAGGACTTGAGTTTGGATACTCAGAACCCACGTAAAGGCTGGGTATGGCGGCGTGCATCTATAACCCCAGTACTTAGGGGTGAGCAGGCAGGCAGTTCCCTGGAGCTCACTGGCCAGCCAATTCTAGTCAGTGAGCTCCAGGTTCAGTGAGTCACCCTGTCTACAAACAAATCAAGGCAGCAAGCCACTGAGAGAGGTATCTAACATTGACACGTGCACAGGCAATCTCCCTCACACAAATGCACAATACCACACATCCACATTTAAACACACCGCACACTACACACACATGCACATAAGGAAAAGAGAGCCACAGTAGCTGCTTCCCAGCATTGTTAATTTACCATGTTTAAGGGGGAGGGATGCCTGCCAAGTGCCTTCCCTTACTGTAATTATGCAAAGTGGGGCACTGAGGCGGCTTAAACTTTACTTTGGGATGCCTTCGACTTTTCTTGGCTACTTAAGTGGTTTTGTTTTTAAATTGGAAAACCAGTAAAACTGTAAATTCTGGCTGAACGCCCATTCGTGATCAAGTTCATTTCCTTGCAAGTAAAATAAACTGGATTTTCAGTTAGAGCTGGTTGTTTCTTTTAAACCTCTGATTCCATTTCACTTTAAAATATGGTCATTGGTAATTCCACAGATGAACACATTGTATTTAGATCATATCTAACCCCTGCTCCCCAACTCCTCCCAAACCACACCTCATCTTATTTTATACCAACACATCCCAGCCATCCTCTGGCCTGATGGGTCAGCTAAAAGCTTTAAGATCAAACTAGGGACCCAGGCTTGTATCCTCTCCTCTCCTGGGACTCCAGCCCTGCCCTTCTTCCCTCTGCGGAGCCCTACCCTGAATAGGGATGGCTTTACACAGCTCCAGGGTCCTCCAGCTCTTCACAGCCCTTCCCACTTTCTCTTTCATCTGGCTCCATAGTTACAGCAGCAACAGCAAGCTGCCTGTTCTCTGTTCTCTTATAAAATAGCTGCAGCAAGGGCCTAGGAGCCAAACGACCCGGAGGGAAATCAGGGGTTTTAGTCAGACTTTCTTTGGACCACCAGCTCCTGAATAATGACCCAGAAACTTAGCTTAGGCTTGTTCCCAACTAGCTCTTAAAACTTAAACTAACCTGTTTATATTAATCCATGTTCTGCCACATGGATCCTTACCTCTCCACAGTTCAGTACATCTGACTTCCTCCACATCTAGCTGGCAAATCCTCCCATGACTCAGATTCTTCCCAGAGTTCCTATCTCTGCCTGGAAGTTCAGCCTATCCTCTCCTGCCTAGCTATTGGCCATTTGGCTCTTTATTAAACCAATCAGAAGGTGCCTTGGGCAGGTGAGGTAAAACATAGACACATCTTCACACGGTGTGATCAAATATCCCTCAACAAAGGGTCTTCAAGAAAGCCAGCTGAGCCTCTCAGGGACAAGTGTAGTTGCTGTGGAGGAGAAAGGAGACACTAGAGATACATGCATTAAGAGACATGCACACAGACACACGAGGGGAGAGAGAGAGAGAGAGAGAGAGAGAGAGAGAGAGAGAGAGATATTGAGAGAGAGATTGAGACAGTTATGAGGGTGAGTGTTGACGCACCTTTCCCAAACAGGCAAAGGTGCACAGGTATGATAGGTATGCCTGGACCAGCTTCCTCTGGGAAAGTAGAATTCAGAATTCAGTTCTTCCTTCTCTTTGTGGCTGACCAGGTTGTATCCACAAGCCAGATGGTGAAACCGTCCTTGTTCACAGAAATGGCTCTCCTACTCCTAGATTTTATTCCTCAAATATTTATTGAGCATATACTTAATATTCTTCTGGGCCACATTTGGGTCCACAGCCACTTAGAACCAACTTTTCAGCTGTGTATCAGCGGCAGGAGACTTTGCTGTTATATTATTGTGAATGATGCTAGGGATTGAATCTAATACATGCGAAGCAAGTGCCCTCCCACAGAGCTGCAGCTCTGCTCATCAGACAGAATTCATATCGTGGCAACCACTAACAGAGTAGTAAGGACTTGCAGACACTGGGGAACCAAGAATGAGAAAATATCAGTCATTCCTTGTTTCAAAACCCAAACCAACAGCCAATGCTTCTTGGGAAGGGGATATGGTAACCTAAGACTCCAGGTTGGTCTTGTACACAGCCCAAGTGGCTGCAGGTGGTTAAGTTTGAGGTGCAGGTAGTTATCTGTTCAGTGTTAGCACTAAGTGAATAAAGGTCCAAGATGACCTGTGCTACAGGCCTGAGCCGTAACAGCTCCCAGTGGCCTCAATTCTGTCTGTGTGAATCCTGAATCCAGTTTCCCCAGAACTCAACAGAGGAGGATGCTGAATATAAGCAGGTGGTGCTGCTGGGGCCGGGGCTATGTTCAGATGCTGATACTTCCCAGAAAGCATTGCGTGGGGACCATCCCTCTCCCTGGCAGGTTTTGTAGCCAGCAGCCCCACTGTTGCTGGGCAGCACAGAACCTCTGAAGACTTGAAAGGAGTAACTGAAGAGCTATCTGGAGTAGGCAGGCCTAAACTTTCCTGCTGAGTTTACTCTTGTCCCCTCTGGAGTTAATCCTGGTGGACTCGCAATTAGCCGGAACAGTTACCAGATAAGTGCTGAAAGGGCGAGAGGGACAGCTATTTGCTGAGATACTAGTAAAGATCTTCGCCTAGCAGGGAGAATCTTAATTGCAAAGGGCTCAGAACAATGTGGTGAGATTGTACTTTCTATTGTTCTGAGCCAACAGACAGATATCATCTCCAGCTACAACAGGGAGGTGCTCAGCTTGCTGGTCTCTTATGCTTTTAGTTTTGGTTGAATGAAATTCAGCAATGACTTTAAGATACTTTTATTTTCCACTCCATCAAGAAAAAAAAATGTAAAAAGACAAGGAGGGGACAAAAAAGGCCAGTGATTCTTCCCTTTCCCTCAATCTGTTTTATGAAACACAGAGAGTGAAAGCTGGTATGGTGTCACAGGTCTATAATCCCAGCACCTAGAAGGTTGAGTCAGGAGGAGGCCATGACCTTTGAGGTCAGCCTGGGCTACAGAGCGTAGGAAGACTGTTTTCAAAAGCCAACCAACCAACCAACAAAATTCTAGGAGTGGGTGAGAATAAATTACCTCAGCTGTACAATTACCTATATCAAGACATCTTGAACTTCCTGTAGTGTCTTTTCTCCTGATGCATCATGGTCCAGAGAGACTTCAACCTCCCATCCTTGAGCACTTACAGAAAGAGGTATTTTCTGTCCTTGAAAACAAATGACAATATATGCAACCTGGTTGTCAAGACCTTGAGCCTTGGACACCAGACAGCATGGGACAGGGATCCCTGTGAAATGGATACAGATAGGGTGAGCCCTGTACCCAAGTGTCTGCCTAGAGAAAGTCTCAAGGACATAAATAGTGCAGGAAGAGGAGTCCTGAGCAGAGCCCAGGAATCGACAAGGGACTCAGCTGAGAAGAGAGGCTGGGGAGGAAAAGGGGGGCTAGGAGTCACAGAGCATAGTAACTCAGGTTAGACAGAGGGAGGGTTGTGGAGAGTTGCAGAGGTTGGAATAGTTAACCGACGACACATTTACGTTAGCATAGGAGGAAGTTACCCAAAGCAGAGAGGGAATTACTAAAAAGAAGCAGAGAGGAGGTGGCTCAGGGTTGATGGTGTCTAGTCACACCAGCCAGATGGAAAAACCTCATGGAGGACAGACAGCAGTGGGGGAAAGGTAGTCTTTCACTTAGTACTGTGTACTCTTCACCTAACATACTGTAAAAGAAAGGCCCAGCATTGGCATGTTGTGTAGTGGCACCCTTGTGCACGTGCATGCAAAATGCCGAGTTCCATACCCAGTGCCAAATAAGAAAGAAAGAAGCAAGACTTGAAACTGCCCAAGCAATGAAATTGCACACCAAAACCCAGTTTAGAAATACTAAACAAAACAACCCTGTGGTCCCCCAAGTGAAAACTGATAATATTTGACATCTACTCTACATCTCGCTAGGCATACGATGAAGCAGAAAAGCAAGCCTGGAACCACAATTAGAAGAAAAGATGAGTCAGATCTTATCCACAAATAACATGGATGTTTGAATTAGCAGACAAAGACACTAACATGTTGTTCTGGTTTCCTTTCTGTTGCTGTGGCAAACACATGGCCAATGCAACTTAGAGAGGATTTATTCGGCTTGTACTTCCAGGCCGTCACAGTCTATCATTGAGAAGAGTCCGGGCAGGAACTCAAGCAAGATCTTAAAGCAGAAGCCATGGAGGAATGCTGATTGCTGGCTTGCCCTAAGACCCATGCTTCATCTTCCCAGGGGATGTTGCTTCCCATTAAACTGGGCCCTCTCACATCAATTAATAATCAATTATAAATAATCAATCTTCCCCACCCCCAGACATGTCTACAAGCCAATCTGATCCAGCTAATTTCTCAACTGAGACTTCCTTCTCAGGTGACTCTAGACTGTGTCAAATTGATAGTTAAAGCTAACTAGGACAAATGTATTATTCTTATTGTATCACATACACCCATAGAATTAAAGAGAAGGAGCATGAGAGACATTAAAGAGATCCAAATGAACCTTTCAACCTGAATATTCCATGTATGATAATTTTAAAAAAAACACTGAGTGGGGTTAATAAATTGTTAGACATGACTAAAGAAAAGGTGAGTGACCGAGAAGACATAGCAATGAAAATTATCCCAAATAAAGCCTAAGAAGGAAAAGATGAAAATGCCAAAGGACCAGTATCAGAACTGAGGGACAATTTCACACAGCCCAAAGACGTGTAGCTGGATAATTTAGTGTATGACAAGAAATCATAGCACAAAATCAGGAGGGGAGAAAGGGAAATATGCTTGAAGTGAAGAAAAAACCTGATAATAGCTTTGGATAAGTTCCCAAAGATTTAAAAACTACCCCCCCAAACAAACAAGAGCAAACAACACCCCCATTCTTCTAAATAACTGACAGGTTAACGAGCTCATGCCTACAGTCTTAGTGCTTGGAGGCTGAGGCAGGAGGACTGATGTGAGTTTGAGCCAGCCTGGGGCACATAATGAGTTCTAGACCAGCCTGGGCTACTTAATAAGATTTGTCATAGAACCATTGTAAGGATTGGTCCTTAATTACATCATCAGCCTTCGACAGCGTCCCAGCCTAAAAAGCGGGTGGGCACTCTGTTCCCTCTCCTTTCCGCTCCTTCCTCCCGTTGGGCCCCCTCTCTCCCTCCCCCCTCTGTCTCTCTGTCTCTCTGTGTCTCTGTCTCTGTCTCTCTCACTCTCACTCTCTCTCTTTCTCTCCCCAACCCCAATAAAGCTCTAAAAAGGTAACCATGGCTATGATTCTTTTAATCAGCACGCTCCTCCGCCGGCATGGCCACCGCGGGTGGCGACCAGCCACGAGGGGCAGCGCCGTGGCATAACCAACTACCATGAAACCACTTGAACAGTGACACTGTGTAAGGCCACGCAGCAATGATGACTCATGACACCATGTCTGATCGTTGACAGTAGTTCTGTGGCCTTGTAGATGATATTTACTGTCTGAAAGTCTAGTCTTGGACATACAAGCTCCTGTGTGTTCTTTTTAGAGGCCAAAAGGTTCACAGCTTTGCCCGGTGCCCATTGGACAGTGCTAGAGAAGGGACAAAATGTCTTCAAGTCTCCTTTAAGGAACAAGTGTTGGCTAGTGTGACCCAGAAAATGCTCCCACTTCTGTTTCCGGCTTTACTGTGAGAGAAGTAGAGGCCGTAGCCACCCTCCCAACCTGCTGGGGAAGCTGGAGGACATCAGCATAAACAGCATCTTTTGAGATGCCTGAGATTAAGTCACTAAGAGCCACTAGGGGGCGATAACACCACAGTGATGCTGGGTTAGGGAGCCTCTTGTTTTCACTGGGTCCAAGGCTCCTGAGGATAAACTTAGGTGGATGATCTGGTACTACTGTCTACTCTACAATTAAGTACTAATCCACTAATTATGTCTCCTCTCCAATGTAACAGCGATAATCAGTGTAAGCAGCCCGTACAGCAGGGCCCACTTCTGAGCTGGGAATGTTTACTCCCTTCTCCTGTTCCCCTTTTACAGGGGAATCTTCTGGCAAAGGAGGGGGGCGGGGCTGAGGACTGGGCAGCAGGTGGAGATGCCTAGGACCAGGGAATAGGCAAGTTTATCAATAAAAAATGAGACCATTCATGAGGTGATCCTCCAAGCATCATTCTCGAAGAAATAGGACTGGAGGTGGAGATTCAGGTTCCCATCTCCTGATAGCTCCGGCAGACTCTGTCCTTCAGCTCCTCCACAAGCCCTCCACATTTAATGTGGGCTTAATAATGTAGGCTAGGCACCGTGTCCTGCAGAGGTACTGGTGTGGTCTCTGCCCAAGGGTCCCAGAATCTGGTGGGGATGAAGACAGTGGATTAGTTATCAGACTTCTACTCACAAATCCCACAGATGATGTCATTGTGAGGTGGTATAACACGGGAAGGGATGGTCGGAAACTGACAGCTGAGGTCCCGAGGGACAGATGAAGGAGCAACTTGGAGAAAGGTGCTTTAGGTTGACCCCAAGGAATCCTGGACTATTTGGAGAGGTGTGATATCATTTAATGACTGGGCATTCTCCAGATAATGTTAAGAGTCTGAGGTCTTGATCCTAAACATAGTACTAAGTAAGGATTTTATTCAGAAAATTAAATGCCGATAATTAATGTTTTTGTAAGGTCAGTCTGGCTTCTGTTTGGGAAAAAGACTGGAAGAGAACTGGAGCCAAAGCAGGGCGAATGATGGGGAGACAGTCACATCATCGGGAGATACAGACAGTGCCACACAGTGAGGATGGGGAGACAGTCACATCATCGGGAGATACACGACAGTGCCACACAGTGAGGATGGGAAGGAGGGACCAGATTCCAGGTGCACACTGAGCAAAGCAGCGAGACAGGAGAGGTGTCTTGGGTGACCATGGGATGTGGTGAGAGGAGGTGACATTTCCTGAATTGGGGAAGGCAGGAAAATGAACAGAGGGTCTGTGGCTCAGTTTTAAATGTGATCATTTGGGATGCCAGGAGACATTCCAGTGGGGGTGTAAGGAACAGAGAGAGACTTAGTCTTAAGAGTCATCAGTGAAAAGCTCCAGAAATAGATGAGATTACCCCTTGGGACAGTACAGAACAGGAAGAAGGTGCACCACGAACCCAGGAGGACACCAACATGTGTAGGTCAGACATGTATACAAGCAACTGTGACGATGAAGATCTTCCTGATATGCAGAGAATGGAGAATCATGCAAACCGAGGGGAGATCTTTTAAGAGGGATGGAGTCAGCTGTGTCCACATAGTACACTGTGGAGCCCCTCAGTGACAGGGGAACATTATCAGTTGATCAGAGGATGTAGAAGCCGACTTAGAGTGTGAGGAGGAGCCAGGCACACAATCCTCTGAAGTAATTCGTAGATGTTGTATTCAATTTCCACAGCTGTGACTGAATGCGTGTCAAATACAAACCAAAGGACGAGGGCTTGATTTGGGCTTACTGTTTTGAAGGATTTTATCCATGGTCACTTGACGTCATGGGTTTGGGCAGAAGCACAGGGTACAGGAACTTCTTCAATACATTGCTGACAGGAAGTACAGAGAGGCAGACAGGAAGAGGTCAGGGAAAAGATACTCCAAAGGGCTAATGTCCGGTGACCTACTTCCTGGACTAGCTAGGCCCCACCTCCTGAGGCTTTCAGAAATTCCCCCAAATAGTGTCACCAGCTGTGCTTTCCCATATGAACCTGGGGCGGGGGGGGAGTGGTGGGGTGCGGGGCGCGGGGGGGGGGCAGCATTTCATATCGGAACCATAACAGATGGGTTATGTATGGATTTAGATGTGAGAGGTAAAACTTTAAGACTTGGAAGGACGTTTTCAGGATTTTAGAGCACTAAACACATTTTTAACACACAAGTAGAGAACAACAGTGAAGGGTAAGACTAATAAATACGACTTTTACTGTTGAAAGTTCAGGCCT
>CABHPR010091811.1:0-11990 GCA_902168415.1 Peromyscus melanophrys
TTTTTTTTAAATTTTAAATGCCGAATGTCATTTATTGAAGTGGGGAGGAGGTCTTAAATACAGGCTTACAGCACAATGGGAGGACCCCGGAGGGCAGAAGTTTGCTACTGATGTTTTACAATCTTGCTTCTAATCTGTTAATGCCCATTATTCAGGATACACAGACAAGGAACTTCTCTTAAGCATTCAGGAGGGTAGAACCTGGCAGGGAATTAGCATAGGGAGGATATCAAGGTCCAGGTGCACAAGCAAGGCAGCAGCTACCTAAAACAGGGGCCAGGGCCCTACAGGTCCCCCTTTTATTAAAAAATGAGCTTCTGACTTGGGTTGCGTGGGACGTCAGCAGGTCACCTTACCTGTCATGGAGATGCCTGCCCAGGCCACACAGGTGCTCTGTCTTAGGTTGGTGAGTGCCCCCCAGGCATTACCCGTCTCTGAATACTCATTTTCATACAGGCTCAATCATGTGTGAGCTGCATAGTTAATTGCTGCCAAAGATCTCAAAGTGGCACTGGGCTTGCAATCTGTGTGTTCGATACAGAAAAGACCAACAGAGGTACTATCTCACCCATAGCCAGTGGGCTAAAGGCAACTGAGACATTCCCTTCCTTAATGAGCCATACTGTACGTTGGTGTCCTTGTAAGATAGTATCCCCAAAGCAACTGGAACTTGAGTTTATAAATTTATAATTTTCAAAGCCAATCGAGATGAACATAACTACTGAATTAAATTTATCATGCCCAATAGAATGAAAGATTAACTAACTGTGGTAGCTACTTTTGTTGCCAGGGTCTCCATTGTGCTAGCTGTAGTAAGCAATTATGAAATGGTAATCCCAGAAAGAGTAGCAATGGTGGGCGCCATTGCTATAACAGCAACAGTGGCAGCAGCAATGTCAAATTCTCTTCTGGATTGTGTGGACATCCACTGGCATGGATACAACTCCAGTAACACGTACCGCCAACGCCCATTTTCCTTGATCCCAGCATGACGTTAGCTGGCAGCTCTTCTGGAGAATCCAATCTCATGGTTACAGTTCCTAGGCTTACATTAATGCTCGCCAAAGCTGGTGATATTGGGCTCTCAATCTCTATTGGCATCAGAAGGGTAGATTTTTTCATGAAGACCCATTAGGTCTTTGTCATGTTGGGCTTCAGCAGCAGCCACAGGGCAAGTTCAGTGCTCAGGAATCCAAAGAGGACCCTCATTGTCCTGAGGAAAGACATAAACAGAACCCCAGGGCCACACCAACACTAGATCGGGTCTCCTCCACGTGCTAGTAGAAAGATCCTTCCATCGCTCCAGAGGGTGATTTGCACTGATGGAACTTTTTTATTAATTGTTTTTGAATTGTGTTAAAACACAGCATCTACTGAACAGGCAGAAGCAAGAAGAGAAACCTGGGGTGATTTCACAAGACAGACTGTCTCTCCCCTTTCAGCCCACACTTCCTCTGCTCCACCCATCTTCCTTGAGAGCCCTAGGATACAGGCAAAGGCAATTCTATGCTTGTGAGCTTGAGTGATGTTTCCTAATACCATGCTCTCCTGTAGTAGAGTTGGGCAAACACAGTGTTTGGGCTTCCTCTTCCTTTTGGGCCAGCACTTGACAGCTTGTCAGGCTGTGGGATTCTGAATTGGCGCTGGGAAGTTAGACTTTTCGCGTACAGAGATCTTACGGTTTTAAAAGAGAAATTGACAGAGATACAGCTGGTGTTTTAGAGTCATCTCTAATACATAGTCTTGCCTAGCATTTGTATCTGATGTGTTCAGCTTCCAGTGTGTATTTTAGTTGTTTTAAGTATTGGATGTAGAGCATAAATAAATTATAAGAAAACCCTTGATAAATTTTCCAGGGTTTGGAATGGATTCAGCAAATACTTCTAGAGTGTATTCCACCCACTACTTCTGTTTCTTCCTCAGAAGGACCATTATCATAGATTTTATATTTAGTTTTCCTTTTTTATTTATGATTTTTAACATGTATGTTTGTGTCCCTAAGAATGTATGTTTTTAGATAAGTATTTGATTCATTTTATTTTATTTTAAATCGTGTGCATGTATGTGTCTGTGAGGAGGTATACACAGGGGAAAATGGTGCCTGTGGAGGCCAGGAGAAGGTTCCAGACCTTCTGGAGCTGGGGTGACAGGAGGTTGTGAGCCACCTGATGTGAGTGTTAGGAATTGAACCCAGGTCCTTTGGAAGAGCAGTCGGTGCTCTTAACCGCTGAGCCATCTCTCTAGTCCTGTATTTTATGTTTTGAATGCTTTGAAATGTAAATTAACTGAAGCACTAGTCTGTAGATACTTTTGAGTTGCCTTTTCACCCACCTTTCTGTTTCTGATATTCATCTGCACCCTTTGGTTTGTCCATAAGTTTCTTATCAATGGCCGTTTCCATTCTAGGATCACACATTACATACATACTGTACATATACATTACATATGTGTTGTGATCATGGGACAGACAGCTGGTTCCCACTGGCCTGTTACAGGTAGTCCTGCTGAGGGCTTCTCTGTGCCTGTTGACGGAGGTGTGCAGGCTTACTAGTTACCAGTCCTAGGATAGACATCTTTGGGTCATAGGTCAAGGGCACCATGAACAACACCAAATGAACTTGATTTCTTTGCATCATGTGTACTTTCCAATACAGCTCAGTATTATATTCAGTGATTAATCCACTTATTTGTCAGTGTTTGATACTGTCAGACTTTAAAATTCTGGTCAATTAGGGGAATGGAATGATGATGCATCACTGTGGGTACATGCATCCTGGGCTGTTCCTGACCACACACATATCCCTGGGTTATTACTATCTCTATATATTTTATCAATGTATGTTTGTATATTGCTCTTTTCTTTCCTCTTTGGGGGGCAGAAAAATATTCAAAATTTATTTTCAGACAGACAGCATCAGCAAGTAAAACTACACTGTGGTTCACAATTCATTCACAGGGTGTGATAAAACCAAAGCTGGTATGTTCTCTGTAACTATATCCACGTCATAGTGCAAATAGGTGAACAGGTGAGCCAGTGAACGCTTTCTCACAGGGTTTACTTACAATCCCAGAAGGAAAGGCATGACCAGGCAAAAACCAAAACAACAAAATTTTGGATCCTAAAATTAGGTGCAATAACAAAGAGGGGAAACTTGACTGACAGCCTTCATTCACATTCTTTGGAGAAATAAGCCTCTTCTTCCTCATTAAACCATAAGAGCACGGTTACAACAGCTGTTCAAAGTTATTACATGTACATACATGTAATAGAAAAACCAACAAACCCATGAAACTAACCATGAAGACATCTTGAACATCCAGCCTTTCTCACCAGTATTTGGACTCTCGGGTTTAAGATCTGGGAATACTTTGGCGGTCACAAAATAGCAAAGTAGATTCTCTCTCTCTCTCTCTCTCTCTCTCTCTCTCTCTCTCTCTCTCTCTCTCGCTCTCTCGCTCTCTCGCTCTCGCTCTCGCTCTCTCTCTCTCTCTCTCTCTCTCTCTGCTACAAAAATAAATAAAATGAGGCAGATAGAGCCCTCACTTCCAAGACATCCCTGTCCTACCTTTGTAGCCTTCATAATGGCTCTCTCTCTCTCTCTCTCTCTCTCTCTCTCTCTCTCTCTGTGTGTGTGTGTGTGTGTGTGTGTGTGTGTGTGTGTGTGTGTGTGTGAAAATCTTTAGGACTTGGAGTAAGGAAACTGAAACAATAACAACAGAAAGATCATGGAACTGTAATAGGAAGAACTGGCCCTGTTGGGAGTTTCTCTCTTAAGAAGGAACATGCATTTCTTCCATGCTGCAGGCACTGAAGAACCATATCAAGTCACCTAAGGTTCCCTTTCTGATGCCCATCCACTCCAGGGTCTGGGAAGAAGGTGGTTTGTGTAAGATGTGGGGAGCAGGTGGCATTCTTGGGCATCCAAAATGTTTACTAAGCAGCAGGAATAAGTCCAAAGTCAGTTTGTGGAGGGCATCTTACCAGAGGCTTCAACACTGAAGGAGGTGGTTAATTTTTTTAGTTTTCTGAGGTTTCTTTTTCTTTCTTTCCTGTTAAAGTACATTAAAACAACAACAACAACAAAAAACAAAAAACAAAAATATCTACAAGATGAATACAGTATAGGAACCGGTTCTGCCTCACAGATGTCCATTTACCCGAACATAGTTGCCAAGGAAGTACACAACACACTGGCAGCTCCGCCGGGCTAAGTAGTCGTCTCTTCCCCTGCAGTCCGGTGAGTCACAGCTGTTTTGATATGACACAGGTGACAGTCTTTGGAAAGAACTATGAGGTCATACAAGACTTCTAGTACATGATTTGCCCCAAGCAACAAAATTATTTTTCAAAACTTGCTTCTTTCCAAAATTAAAAAAACAAAAAACAAAAATAAGCAAAAGAAATCGTCTGTTTTAGTATTTTGTCTTGTTTTTCTATTTTCTTATTTTTTGTTTTCAATTTTTTGGAAAGCAACATAGTAGCAGTCGTGATTATAGGATTGCCCAAGGCTGTGTTCACAAACATAAACATCATTTGCATATCGAGAAGAGAAAAAGCAGGAGGAGATGGATTAAGAAAAAAGGAAAACTAAAAAATAAAACAGAAATTCTGGAATCTTGCTCTGGCTGCATCTCTTTTCCACCTTAGCTGACTGCAATCTTGTTTTCTTCCAGAAATTAGGGGAACTGGTGTTTGGCCACATGGTCTCAAACACTAGGCTTCTCCACATCCTGGCTTGCAAAGTGTAGCTTTGTTTACCACAGAGATGGTCCCCAGGGACACAGGCAGGGTGGGGATGCCTCTGGATGCCTTTGGATCACAGAGGTCTCCTTGGTCTTCATGACTAGACTGCCATTGGGGGCGCTGATGTACTGGTTCCACACAGCAGGGTCCACGCCCACAGGAGTTCATTGGGAAAGATCTCAGACATTCTCTTTCCCTTCCCATCCAGCACAGTCATGGTGTTCTCTGTGTTAAGCTTATTCTGTGAGCTGGATCATTTGAAGCTACTGCTGTTGCAGACACAGGATCTGCTCCAGGACCTATGGGATGCTGTGGGCAGCTGGCACAGGCATTGTGGTGGTGTCTATGCTCCGTTGGTTCACTACCATCTTGGCATCTCAGAGAGCCTGCAGAGTCACACTGGTGTTGACCACTTTACCTTTGGGAAAGTGGCTTTTGTCCTCTGTCTTTAAGTAAAGGATGAACTCTGTGCCTAGATTTTCCTTTGAGTCCCCTGAGCTGCTACTGTGCTCGGGACTGATGACTGTCCTTACTGCTTGGACTGGCTGGCTAGTGACTCAGGACAGCTCCTCGGAAGTCATCTGAAGGCACTGGCTTCTCATTGACATTCATGATGAGGACAGGAGAATTTTTAGTGCAACCTTTCTTGTGTTACATAAACTCAGTGGGACTGAAGAACTCAGCACAGCACTTCTTGCAGATGTGAGTCTTCTGCGGGGCCACTTTACTGTGTCCTCTGCCACTTCATCACCATTCCCTGGGGAGTTCACTGGAGGACATGGTTCCCTGTGGTTTCTCGCCCTGACCCTCCTCCAAGTTGATGTGCTGAGGCTTTGCCTGCATGTGTCTTGACATGGTACATACATCAGGGTGCTGGGAAGAGCCCTGGTGACTTGTCTCCCTTTCCACCACCAGTTCCTGGAGTTGGGAAACTTTATCCCTCTTTGGTGGAATGTGCATGTCCCAGTCATACCCTCTTTTCTGTGTCTTTACTTCATGGGTCGTTCTTATGGCCTGAATTGTGTCTTCCCGTTAAGACTTGACATTTATACATTGAAACTCAACCCCAGCAAGTGCCTGTGTTTGGAGATAGCCTTTTTCAATCTTTATTTATTACTCTATGTAGTAATGTATAATGGATTTCATTGTGACACTCTCATTTGGTTGTAGTCCTCCTTATCCCTCTCTTATCCTGTTAATATTCTAACTGGTCCAGGTCCTCTTACCAACTTTCTTCTTCTTGTTCTTCTTCTTCTTGTTCTTGTTCTTCTTCTCCTCCTCCTCTTCCTCTTCATCCTCTTCCTCTCCCCAACTTCTTCTTCTTGACCTAATGAGTTTCATTTACAGAAGCACGGGTGAGGTGTTATTTACAGGATCCTGAGTACTTTACCAGTGCCTACACCTTTGAAGAAAATGAGATAGTTTTTTTTTAAAAGAGGCAATTGAATCAAAAATAAAGTCAGTAGAGTGGGTCCTTACCCAACATTAAATGGTCTTTTTATAAGCAGAGGAGACTTGGACACAGAGGGATGAGGGCATGGGGAGATGAACACCTGAACATCATGGAGAGCCATTCATAAGAACTTAATTCTGCAAGGACCTTGATCTTGGATTTCCAGCTCCTGACTGTGGGAACATGACTCCCTACTTTTAAATTGATTTGTCTGTGCTTTGTTGTGGCAGTTTGAACAAGCTAATGTAATTGTCATTTTAACACATTCCTAGAACTGGGAAGAATGTCTAAGTCAGTAAAGTGCTTGTCTTGTAAGCATGAGGGCCTGAGTCCAATCCCAGGGACCCACCTGGTGCACAGCTGTAATCTTAGAGCTGAGGAGACAGGTAGATCCCTGGGATTCATTGGCCAGCCAGCCTAGCCAACTTGTTGAGCTCCAAGATATTGAGAGACCCTGTCTCAAGAAACAAGCTGGACAACCTCAGAGGAACAACACCTATGGTTGTCCTCTGGCCTCCATGTACATGGTTACACATGTGCACACATATGAATTGCCAGGTACTTTGTTCAGTCTTCCTTCAGAGCCCCTTTATGCTTCTGTGGTGGACATATACAGCTTTTGAAGTAAACATGAGCACCTGGGGGAACATCTCATTTTAGTGACTTAGTGGGCTAGTTGCTTGCTCCAAAGTCAATCCCAAAAAACATGCTCTGGATTTTCAAGGTATTTCAAGATCACCTTTGCCCTGCCTTTCATTAATTCTGCATGCTTTGGTTCATGGTTCAAATGTCAAAAAGTCACCAATCTTGAGAATTCACGTGTGATGCAGAATGATTTCTTCACAGTGAAATTTGCTTTTTTGGGGTGGGGGGAAGGAGATACATATCCCATTGAGTCTGTATTCATTTTGAATTGTGAGATTTTTTTTTCTTTTCTCAGATATCCCACATGTAGTTGTTGTCTAGTCTTTTGATGGGGCATGTACATAGGTAAGATAGTCTCCTCTTTCCTGAGCAGAAAAATTGCCATACATGGTTTAAAACCTAGGGCCGGGGGAATGGCTCAGTGGGTGAGGCTTGTTGCCAAGTCTAATGACTTCAGTTCTATCTCTAGGGCCCACACTATGGAAGGAGAGACATGACTTCTAAAAGCTGATCTCTGACCTCCACACGTGTGTTGTGGCATGAATACACATGTGTCCTTACACACACATAAATAAATAAAGGTAAAAGAAAACCTAGTTTCTCATTAAAAATTGAAATCTAACAAAATGTTTGGGTATATGTGTATACATGTGTCCATGTGTCCGTTGGTACACATGCATATGCCTGTGCATGTGCATGCATGTGGAGGACAGAGGGCACATTTGGGTGTCATTCCTCTAGTGTGCCACCACCTTATTTTTGAGACAGGGTCTCCCATTCACCGTGAGCTTGCTCATTAGGTTAGGCTGGCATGCCAGCAAGCTCCAGGGATCTACCTGTCTCTTCCCCAAGCACTGGGATTACAGGTGCATGCCACCACGCTTTCCTATTTTGTATGGCCTCTGGGAACCCAAACCAGATCCCTGTAGTAGTAAAGAAAGTACTTTACTGATGGAACTATTTCCCCAGCACTAAAACCTTAATATTGTAAAGTTAATTCTATTTGTCAAGACTAATCAAATGCAAATGCTAATAAAACAGTAGAACATCTTTTGTACAGTGACACATTGTTTCTCTGGTTTTTAAGCCATGAGTTCACATGAACACTGTTGTTCATGCTTAGCAATAGCAGCTGGCACCCACTGACTATTTAGTGCCAAGGCAATTAGCATTCTACATGTGCATCTCATTTGGTTCTTGCAATGACTATATTAGGCAGTCATCTCAGGCTGCCATAACAAAATACCATAGAGTGGGTGGCTTGAGCTGCGGGGATATATCCCTCACAATTCTGGAGTCTGAGTGCAGGATGCCAGTGTGGCCAGGTTCTGGTGAGGCCTTTCCTTCAGATTTGAAGATGGCTGACTTTTCCTTGTGTTCTTAACACACACACACACACACACACACACACACACACACACACATACACTCACCCCCCCCCCCCACATACACGTACGTGCACACACACAAGGTAGGGGGACAAAGAGAAAGAGAAAAGAATGGAGAGAGGGAGAGAGGGAAGGAGGAGAGAGACAGAGAAACACTGACTCTGATATCTTTTCTAATAAAGATACTAATTTTTCTGCGTCAGCCTTCCCAGTAGCTGGGATCATAAGTACATGTGTGGTGGTTTGAATGTAACTGGCCCCCATAATCTCACAGGGAGTGGCACTATTAGGAGGTGTGGCTTTGTTGGAGTGGGTGTGGCTTTTTTGGAGGAAGTGTGTCACTGTGGGGGCGGGCTTTGAGGATTCTCATGCTCAGGATACCACCCAGTGTGTCAGTTGACTTCCTGTTGCCTGCAAGATGCATCACTCTCAGCTCCAGCACCACATCTGCCTGCATGCTGCTCCCCTTCGTGATCATAATGGACTGAACCTCTGAAACTGTGAGTGAGCCACCTCAATTAAATGTTTTCCTTTATAAGAGCTGCCGTGGTCATGGTGTCTCTTCACAGCAATAGAAACCCTAACTAAGATACAATGTCATAGCATGCACGAATAATGAACAAGTTTTATTGGCCATCATATTTCTTTGCAATGCACATTTGTATGTACATGTTCAAATTTTAAACTATGATCACAAGGCTGTAAATGTTAACATATTTTGGAATTTGGTTATGAACTCCAACTAAATATGTATGGTAAATGCATAAATGTATGATGGAAATATGGCCCAAAATACAGATTCTGTAGTCTATCTAGATTCAAATCCCAGGTCTGCCCAGCTGTGTCACATTGCAAAATGTTCTTAACTTCTCTTTATACCCATGGACCGAACAGTAGTATCTAGCTCTCAGAGTCTAGCTCATAGACTCATATGTTCTAAAGATTTATTTTATTTTCAGTTGTGTGTATATGTTTGTCTGTGTTTAGTACGTGCACATGAGTGTGGGGCCCAAGGAAGCCAGAGGTACCAGCTCCACCTGGGTCTGGAGTTACAGGCTATTGTGAGCTGTTTGATGTGGGTGTTGGGAGCTGAACTTGGGTCCTCTGTAAAAGCTGCAAGTTCTCTTAATTGCCGACCCTTTTCTCCTTCCTTTTTAAGAGAATTTGCTGACTTAAATATGTACTGGAGTTAAGACCCAGAGTAAGCACCATGTGTGCTCTTATTCTTGTGTTGATGCTTATACACAGACAGTAAACTTGTGTTGGGAATCATCAGTTACTAGAAAAAGTCAGCATGTGGGCCACCCCGATTTTCCATTTTAACCTGCATGAGCTTATGCACACTTGTGTGTATCTCTTTCTGTGTGTGTGTATTATAAAATATATATAATGGGGTTGGAGTAAGAGTTCCCCACTTAATGTATAAAATGATCACTTAAGTTTACATACTAATGAATCCCTTGCCAGTTTTACATATACTTTTTTGTACTCCTTCTCTGCATTACCTGACTTATTTTATTGACCACCTGACATCCTTGCTGTCACTTTCCTTTGAATCACGCGGATTTATGGATTATCTGTCTGCTTGGCACCTCAGGAGGTTTTTGCCCTATAAGGTGGTGGATCTTTGTGATGTTCTAGAAGAGGGAAAAATTGACCTTTCTTTTATAAACTGGTAGAAATAGCTTCTGGGAAAGAAACCACAAGGTTCGTGGACCACTGGCTTTCTCAGATTGATCAACCACTGACATCCTGTCTGTGAGCGGGTCCATGGGTGGCCTCTGGAGGGCTGTCTGTGTGGTCCTTGTCACCATGCCAGCCTCTGCTACTCTGAGCTCTCTATTCCTTTTCCCACTTAGCGTGGGTCTGTTAACAAACTGGAAGAGACAAGGCCGGGAACAAATGTTATTACGGTTGGACATATACTGCGGGTTAAATTTTGTCTCCAGGGATCAACCTGTCCAACACTTTTATATAAAAATGAGTCTTCACACATGATGTGATATTCTCCCTTGTTCCCTTATGTTGTAAAATGAATGATGGCTTTGTTTTTAGGATTCTTGCCCATGTAGCTTTTTTGTCTTGTTTTGTGTTCTGTTTTCATAGAAGACTGTGACAAATTTCAGAGGATCTGAGAAGAGCCCCAGAAACAGCGAATTTTGTAGTGTGGCCTTGGAGCACCTTGCTGAGCACACACAGGAGTTCAGGCTGCAGGTGGTCCCCTACCCCCTGCCTAGGACTCCACATGACTTTCCCACATAGGCTCCTGTGTTATTTTTAGTCATATATATATATATATTTTAGTCATATATATATTTTTAGTCATATATATATATATATCCTGCTCTGCTCCATTATAGATGTACTGCCATTGGCAGATTTTAGCTTGAGTTAAGAAAACAACCAAACAACAACAACAAAACCAAAACAACCATTCACCAATACCCTAGGACAGTGCATTAAAAATTTGGTGTTAGAATTCACAGGACAATGCCAAAATACCTCAGTGGGTTTAGAAAACCAAAATCTGTTTACTGTGCTTGCTCTATCATCTAAAGCAACCCACAAATGTAGTTCCCAGTGGGTGAACACTTTCCTTTCTTTGTGGGCTGTTTAGCTTTATGTCTCCTGAACTGACAATAATCTTTTAAGGATTCAGCTAGGTTATGCCAAGGACATTTCAAGTCCAGGCTGGCAACAAACACTGGGTTCAGCATCCTTTGGTCTTGGGAGAATTGGCAACTGCTGTTCTCATGGCCACAGCCTTAGAGAAAGAGCTGCTTCAGACTAATTGGCAAGCAGCAGGGAGTGCTTCCAAGTGCCAAGTGGCTTAAGAGGGCCTGCTGCATCCATGCAGGCTAAAGGTTTCCTGCAGATGCAGCAAGGTGGTGCAGGCTGGGTTTGGAGTAGCCAGTCTGGGAACCTTACCTCTGTGACAGTGGCTGATTGAATCAAGGGAACAGAAATCGACTCTAAAGTCTGCCTGTGTCTCCTTGGAGATGGAAGTATGTTCCTGCACTGGAAACCAGGGGAGTGCCTACATTGTTGCCCTAACAACCTCTTATGAATAGAATGACCATCAGGCTAATGGTCCTTTTCTGAGCAAATGAGCCTCTTTGTACTTTTCAATATAGCTTGCCTTCTGCCAGGAGTGTCTTATGCTTCTATGAATAACTTTCTTGGCAAACATTTTCATAGGAAGGCGAGGCATTCAATAGCATTCTTTGCCTTTCTTTGTGTTTTATGCATATTATATTACATATCATAGAAATCCATCTTACAGGTAGCGTAATAGACACCGAGTTGTTATTTTTGGTGTGTGTCTGTGTGTGTGTATACATGTGTGCAGGTTCACATGCATGTGGAGGCCAGAAGACATCCCTCAGGTGCTGTCCACCTTGTTGTTTGAGACAGGGTCCTCTGCTGAACCTGGTACACCTAACTGGGTTAAGCTAGCTGGCCAGTGGGCCCTAGGGGTCATCCTGTCTCCACCTCCCTAGTGCTGGGATTACAAACATGTATCACCATTTCTCTTTTTTAAAAAATACCCATATTTTATCTGGTGGCTGAGCTCAGGTCCTCATGTTTACAAGGCAAGCCCTTTACAGACTAAGATTAAGCATTTAGTTTTAAATTTAAAGGAAACTTGTGGGAAGCAGGTAGAAGAATGTAGGGATATTATATCCTCATGCCTGAAAAAAGGGTAGAGGATGGACAGTCTCAGCCCAGGGAAGGGTAGAGGATGACAGTCTCAGCCCAG